>JAKUCM010003702.1:0-38636 GCA_023374145.1 Lepidium sativum | reverse complement strand
CGATCCATTGACCGACTTCTCATGCCTGACACGATCAACCTCCATCCGTTTATGTCATGTGCACGATCCACTGCACGACCAAGCACTCAGAGATCGATCGAGCTATTTAAGAAGAAGGTTGCGCATGATCCTTTGCACGATGCGGAAGCTTCACGATCGAATGAGAACATTGATCGATCGAGCAGTTGAAAGATCAATCGATCCAAGACCCTGCGAAGCGAAAACTAGATTTCCTTATTTTTGTACCAGTTTGGTTTACTCTATATATTAGGTTAAAAACACATTTTTATAAGAGGCTTTTATGTCAGAAAAATTTGCAGACTCTTGTTGTAACCTAGAGGAGAAGAATTCAGATCTCTACATCATTGAGAAGGATTCCTAAACCTCTATTCCATCTATTCTGAGTTTTCAATGAATTTCTTTACAATTGCTTGCTTGTTCTTTATTTGCATGTCTAAGTAGTTCATAGTCAAGTTTAGGGTATTCTAAGGATCTTAAGGGACTTAAGGGTGATGAACAAATAGGTTTCAACTATGGAATCTCAGCCTAAAAACATGGTTACTGCTTAGATTAGAGTAGCTAACTAATCTATGATTTCAGGTTACTTATTATCCTAGAAGTTTAATAAGAATCAGAACCTTTCTAGGTAAACAACTCCTTCACTACCAACAAGAGTTGATGCTAGGTTGGGTTGTGGACACTTAGAAACTGTCAATACATCATTGTTAGAATTCTAGAACCAACGAGAGTTAGGATCTCTAGGATCTAGGCATAGTGATTATCGCTGCGAGAGTAGGTTAGTCAATTGTTATTTCTTACTCGAGAATGGAACTGAACTTACCTGAATAGATTCCTCATCCTAACTTTGACCTCCTTATGAATTCCCTAAGCTTGATGTTTTAGATATTGTTTACATTAAATTTCCTAGTTACAATCGATTCCACTCAAAATATCCATTGACTTAGCTCTAGTTAAATAACCCAATCTTTAGTGTGATAATTGGTCTTCCTAGATTCGATCCTTAAATACTATTTCGTTTGATGTGTACTTACAGTAGGATATAGGGTTAAAACTCGTAGTATCAGTATATTAAAAGCAATGAATGTCCCAAATTTCCTGTGGGGAAAAGGAGTTAGGCGTTCGACGTATTTGATCAATCGTATATCCACTAGAGCATTGTGAAATCAAACACCATATGAGTGTCTCAAGAAGATTAAGCCAAACGTAAGCCACATAATAGTGTTCGGATGTCTCGCATATGCAAAAGTGGAAATGGCTAATCTAAAGAAACTTGATGATCGATCTCAAACCTTGGTGCATCTTGGAATTGAACCTGGGTCAAAGGCATATAGACTTCTAAATCGTTCGTAAGTCGAGATGTTACTTTTGATGAAAGGAAAGCTTGGAATTAGAAGGGAGAAAGTGAGAACATCACAAATGCACCAGAAATGTTTCAACTGACATGGGGACGCACTCAAGACAACGGCCTTGGTCCATATGGGACTAGAAATCTCCACGAAAGTGATAGTGAAGAAGCTGAAACAGAGGAAACAGAGGAAGAAGCAAACAAAATAGAGGAAACAGAGGAAGAAGCAAGTGATGAACCTCTGCGTAGAACAACACGACAAACTCAACCTCCGTCTTACCTCAATGATTACATACTCCTTGCATATTTTGAGTGTGAAAGGTTGTTGTTATCACTCAACAACGAGCCAACAAGATATGAAGAAGATAAAGATTCCGAAGAATGGAACAATGCTTGCAAGGAAGAAATCTCGTCTATTAATAAGAATATAACTTGGGCGTTGGTGGAGAGACCGTACAGAGCAAAAATCATAGGTCTAAAGTGGATTTTCAAGCTGAAAAGAAATGCAGATGGAAGCATAAACAAGTTTAAGGCACGATTGGTAGCAAAAGGATATGCACAAGAAGCTGGAATTGATTTTGATGAAGTGTTTGCTCCGATAGCTCGTATAGAAACCATTAGATTACTCATGGGATTGGCAGCTTCTTCAGAATGGGAAATTTATCCCTTAGACGTCAAGACTGCATTCTTACATGGGGAGTTGAAAGAAGAAGTTTATGTGTCTCAACCAATCGGGTTTGAAAAGAAGGGAGAAGAGTCTAAAGTTTTCAAACTCTCCAAAGCTTTGTATGGATTGAGATAGGCTCCTCGTGCATGGAACACAAAGCTGGACCAGATTCTAAGAAGCTTGGGGTTCAAGAGATGTGCAAAAGAAAGCCTGGTATACAAGATAGAAGAAGGGAACGATTTACTCATTGTTGCAGAGTATGTTGATGATTTATTTGTGACAGGAAACATAACTAAAGTCATAAGTGATTTCAAAACTGCAATGTCCGAGCAGTTTGAGATGTCAGATCTTGGAAAACTCAACTACTATCTCGGTATTGAGGTGAGTCAAACAAGTGAAGGAATAGAGATCAAGCAAGAAGCCTATGCTCGGAAAATACTCCTAGAATCATGCCTTAATGACTGTTATCCGATACACATACCTATGGAATTTGGGCTAAAACTATGTAAGGCAAGAGAAGATGATCCAGAGATTGATGCACCATTGTACCGAAGAAGAATTGGATGCCTTAGATATCCACTACACACGAGATCAGACTTGGCTTTCTCTGTTGGTGTGGTAAGTAGATATATGCAGCAACCAAAGAAGACACACAGAAAGGCTTTGAAACAAATACTAAGATACGTAGGGAGGATCAAAAGTTGTAGTCGGTTACATTGACAATAGTCATAACGTAGATATTGACGATGGTAAAAGCACAACATGACACATATTCTACCTAGGGGAATCTCCGATTACTTGGTGTTCCCAAAGGCAAAACACAATTGCATTATCCTCATGTGAAGCATAGTTTATGGCAGCAATTAAAGCTTCAAAACAAGCCATATAATTGCAAGAATTGTTGAGTGAGATCACAGGGGAAGAACACTTGAAGAGTCATACAGATTGACAACAAGTCAGCTCTAGAACTCACAAGGAATCCGATGTTTCACGGCTGCAGCAAGCACATACATAAACGATATCATTTCATTTGTGAGTGTATAAAAAATAATCAAATTATGGTGAAGCATGTGCCAGGAGAAGAACAATGTGCAGACATATTAACAAAGACTCTTGCAAGAATCAAGTTCAAGCAAATGAGGAATCTAGTAGGAGTTCAAATTATTTCAAACGAAGAGTTGAAGCTTAAGAGGGTGAATGTTGGATAAGCTTCAAAGACTTATAATCTAAGATAAACTTTAAAAAGGAGATTAAAGTTTATGATAAGGCTTGAAAGATTAAAAATAGATTTAAGAGATATAGATTTCTATTTCAAATAAGATTAGGAAGAGTTATCAAGAATTGTTTGATACTCTTATATATATGTGATCTTCGAGTTTGTGAATATCACAAGAGAACATTACAATTTATTTGTTGGTTAGTTTTGAGTATATTTTCTAATCAATACAAGAGAGTTATTCTTGACAAGTTTGTGTTTGTTCTTATTGACTTTAGTAGTTACCTAAACGAGTTGACAAAGCCGAGAGAAACAGAAAATTACTTTTAGCATCCTTGAAATCTTCCTGGAGTCTGAGAATCTCTTTTTTCCTCTCTTTAGCCTGATTTCAAAATCGAAAATCTCACAATGTTATAAGCTCCGTTTCGCGAAACCAAAATCACATAAACAGAAGCCGAGATGCTACAGAAAATGAGAACTAATTACATAAACAAGAGTCAAATTAAGCCCTAGAAATCTAGAATGGAATGGTAGCAAATTTAAGCAAAGCGAAATTCAAATAGTCGGGAAAAGAAAAGAAAAGCAAGTTAAACCCAAATACAAAAGAATGGAGAAGTCACCTTCTACTTTCAGCGAAGAGCATCAGTTTCAGAGGGAACATCAAAGTGGGAAGAAGAAGAAGAAGAATATTGGCGGTTCTGGATCTTCGATCGTGGCAAAGAACCAGCGATCGCCAGTTTAGTGACTCTCCTTTCTCCGTCTGATTTGCTTCAACTACGCTCGAACTCATTTTGTTCAAAAATAAAAGAAATAAATAAATAAATGTTGTAATTCTCGGGATGATAATATTTCTTGTTCTGCGCGAGAGAGTATTTTATGACACTTCACAAAGCCCAATAAGACCCATTAATACTGATTAGCCCATGGAAGATACCATTTGAACTAGGAGTGTATGTATGGTTTGACTTGGGTACGGTTTAGTTATTTTGGTTACATAAAAATTTAAACCAAATCTAACCAAATTTAGTGTAATTTAGTTTTATTTTGGATTAGTTTATGTTTGGTTTAAATCAGTTTGCTTTTGACTTTATTTTGGTTTGATTTTATTTTGATTAATTAAACATATAAGTAATTATTTGACAGAAGAAAATTTATATGACTAATTGTTATATCACACCAATTAATTATTTGAAATTAATATTATAAGAGAAATAAGAAATCATAAAATTATAAAATATATAAGAGATAAATGATGAAAAAATTGACAAAAAAATTTAAACTAAACGTAACTAAATATAAATATTAATTTTTAAGTACTAATATTTAAATGGCTTAACAAAATCAAACATGTTAACATGAATGTAGCCTAATAATATTATACGATATGTTATATAATATCATTAATAATATAATAAAATAAATACATGGGTTTTTTGGTTTCAAACCAAATTGAACCGAACAATCCGAGTTAAGAAAAATTATAACAAAATGGTTTGCATATACAGTTTCGTTTGGTTTAGATCGATTTAAGTTTGGTTTGGTTTGTCTTGGTTCGATTCATTTTAAATTTCCACCCCTACTTTGAATTGTTGTCATTACCATCAGATAGGAATGGTTAGTTTGGGAAATTAGATTACTTCCCAGAAAATTCTCGCTACATAACGAGACGAGAATTTTGTGAATCGGAAACGGTCCATGAATTTTGAGACTGAAAATTTACTTCCCAAACTATTTCCAAATTCCTACTATTCCGAAATCGAGAAATTGTTATATTTATAAGGGAAATAGTTTGGAAAATATGAGTAATCAAAAAATTAAGAGTATTATTATAAATTATATAATCAATATAAAAAAATATCAAAATATACAAGATATGTCAATGTTCAATATACAAAATTACAATGTAAAAATTTGTAATTAGACCAATATTACCATCTTTTACTAAAAATAGTAATATATCCATATTTAATAGTTTGTATTCATTGTAAAGTTGTGAAAATTTAAGTAAATATTGTTATGGATTTGATCTTAATTATTTGAAACATATCTAATATTTGAATCTAATATATTTGAACATTTTGTCAACGTGAACAAATATCCAATGGGAATTCAAGAAATTTTCAAACTCATTGCCAATCTTTTTCTTTACCCGTTTAGATATTATTTTTGGACCATAATGGAAACTATAATGGAATTCCGATATGCTCGACAACACGTATGAATTCATTTACTTTCGACTTAAGCTATCAGGAAGAGAATAATCAAACGTTTGTCAAATGTAAATGATATGAGGTGACCAGTTTATAGGGTAGATAAGCCTCAATAACAATCAATTGAATTATTACTGAAATCGTTAAATAAAATGCAAAGGCCAAAGAATAAGAGTCACAGAAGAATACAAAAAAAAGACATGGAGACATCAGGATAATGATGTCATAGTACATGTTTATGTGAGTTGGGAGTAGAAAGACAGAAAGAGAAAATTCAAGAAACCATTTCATTTAACTTAATTAGGTCGATTTCACTAAGGGGTTATTCATAGAAAAGTTCTTGCAGAGATAACGTTAAGAAACCAGGCTAGAGAGAGCAAGGAATCGATCTGTTAAAGCAATAGGATGAGGTGGCTTGTACGATTGCAGAGTCTTGTGAAGCTGAGCGACATGTTTGGAGAGGCACGAAGGTTATCGTTGTCTACGTAGAAAGAACACTATCTTCTAGATAAAACTGGCATCTAGCTCATTTATTAGAGGAAGCGATTGAGAGACATGTAGATATCATGCATCACAAGAGTTCGTAACTTCACTGAGAACTACTAATGTTGGAAGTTGCAATCAAACTTCTACATCTCATTATCTTTACTTACAACAATTGTCAGTCATAAACAACTAAAGACGCATTTAACGCAAGCAGAGAGAAAGAAACAACTGCAGGCGTTTATAGACCCATTGGGTTTGAATCAATACTTCTGCTTGCTGCTGAAGCAAAGGATAACTCTTCATGAAATTGAGAATGCGGTGGGCTGTGCAATGTTGACATCCTCAAACTCATTATCATCTGCAAAACACAATAAAAATGAGATGCATTCATCAAGCCATTTGTAGTTTTATAGATACAGAATGCAATACAGCATCTTCAACTGTTCACAATTGATAAAAGTCTAAATGATAAAGGTTGATGGGAAACAAATAGGAATCATATTCAGCTATATCCAGCCACAGATGTTTACAGAGACTGCAACATTTCAGTATGGTGGGTACAAATCAATGAGGTTCAAATGGTTCATAGACCATTTGAATCTTGATAACTGGCTAACCAAGATGCATGATTTACAATGTTTCCTAGTATACAAAACAAGGAGTTGAAATGAACAGAATAAGATACGGGGTAAAGGGATCTGAAGTACAACCTTTCCTCAAAGTCAGAGCCACAACTGCATCATTCTCAACCTGAATAACAAGAAGAAGAATATGGTGATAAGCTTAAAACTTAAAATACGCAAACAGTGGCAGTGTCTATGTGACTAAGATAGTTCTTTTCTAAACTTGAACAAGGATTGCTATTCCATCCCCAACAAAGACTGGGACGATAAATATAATGAGATAGTCACATGTTTTATACCTTCTGCTCTGCTAAAGATTTTGAGTCCTCCAATACTTCTTCGGTAGACATTAAGACCAGACGCTGATTGCTAACTGGTTGCTCAATCAGGGCAAACAGTTTTTGCTTGATATCCAAAATAGTTTCTGTTGGATCGCACTGGATGAAGTAAGTAGTTTTCATGCGCTTCACACGGATATACATGGCCTGCAGACAAGATTACACAGACTAATCAATCCTTAAATTAACATGGGCAAATCTGAATTCTTTCATCGATTAATGTAAACTCCAAAGAAAACTAAAAAAGGGTGGAAAATGTGTTCAGCGAGCTGGAATTGTTAGGGTAAAAGGACGAAACTGGTGAGCAAAATATTTCAACTTTCCCGGTAAACTAAGCTTAAGAATGATCGAAGAAAGATGACTATGTAAGGAAAATCAAACCCACCAAATCAACCAACGAAAATAAACAAATATATTAATACCATGGCAAGACAAGGATGACCAATTTCCTCTTCTTCAGCTGCCGATTCCGAAGACTTTCCGATCAAAATCTGTTTCTAAGAGGCCAAATATTATCAGAAATTCAGCAAAATTGACAACCCGCAAGAAGTCAATCAATCCAAACAGATCAATTAAGGATGGAAACTGACCACGAGAATGGAAAATCTGCGAGTTGAGCTTCTTAATCAGCTAATGTAAAACTCTTACTCGGCTATTCAAAGGACAAAAAACCAGATTTTCTCGCAATGAGATTTTGGTAGGTGCTTGTTTGGATTCAGGTATAAGACTATCATCGACTAGGCGTCGCGCAGAACCCTCTAAAAGAGACAGAGATTTTTGTTTTGTTTAGCTTTGTTTCACTTGCTCCATGTCCCACATCGTTAAGGGAATAAGTATGGAAGAAGAGAAGAGTGGGTATAAATAATGTATGCCCGGAACTGACCAAATCATACCTTTCTCGGCCTTTTGGCTAAGATCAAGTGTAGTATCTGTTCTTATCAGTTTAATATCTGATATGTGGGCCATCGGCCCACACGATATTAACTCTATTTCTTAAGGGGGAAAGTCCATTAAGATAGCTTGCTATCTGGGCTTTCACAAGTCGCCCATGCGTTGCACTACAGCACGGGCCTGGCTAACTCCGTCATTTACTTAGTTCTCTTATTTATAAAGAGTTAAGCCCAAACAACTGTTTTTCAATGGGTGAATTTGCAGGCCTAACTGTAATTAATTGTTCGTCTTCTTCGAGTAAATCTGACTTTTGAGAGTGAGTAAAGCAACTTGCGATTCCGATGATTTCTTGTTTCCCAAATTCCTTCACTGGTTATTCGCCTCTCCGGCTAGTCTCTCTAGTTCCATGTTCTTCAGGATATGGCTTTCGATTCCCGCGTCGGTTGACACGAGGAAGAAAAATTCTCATGTGCTCTGGTTCGACATTACTACATTGTGTCTCTCTTCTTCATGGTTTTAGTCTTGTGGTTATTTCGAATTTATCATCTGGACTTTGATGATTGATGTATTTCTTATGTGTTTATAACGATGAAAAACGATCTATTTGTTGATCATTGTGTTCTCAAATTTTTTAAAATAAGGTTGGTAGAGAACTGAATTCTTCTCTGCACAGATTCGAGCTCTCAGTCGTGGAGTGTTCCTATTTTATCGAGCTATGAGGTAATTTTCGTTTCTCTGTTTCCGTAGTGTTTATTTTTACTCTTTTATGTCTGCTACTTGTCCATCATGTTTTGACACCACCAGAATATTCTGTTTTGTCAATGGAATTATAGATGCAGCATGTAATGAATGATCGAGGCATATGTGTTTGTTATCTTTTTATGAATCAAGGTTGATGGATGCCTATCAAACCATCTCAAATGTCAAATGTTTGCCTTCATATTTTTCCTTAAAAAATGAAGTTCTTTATAAATGAAGTGGATTTGCTTCAATGGTTTCTTCGTTTTTTTCTTGAAATAAATATTTTAATAATATTTTGATTTATCTATTTTATTAATAATTTCTAAAATGTCATTATACTTTTCTAAGGTTGCTGGGAGGCTAAAACTAGTAAGAGAAGGACAACAGTTTTTGGCCATGTATTCAAGTATTGTTGGCGGAATAACAACAGATCCAGCAGCAATGGTACTTCCACTAGATGATCACATGGTTCACCGTGGTCATGGAGTCTTTGATACTGCCATGATCGTTAATGGGTCAGTCACCTTGAATCATAACTCACTTGTCCAACCTTAGTTAGTCTTATTACTTCCAAATCAACTGGGATTGGCTTTCTTTTCCTGTGCTTTGCGGCCAAGCAGATACCTTTATGAATTGGATCAGCACCTTGACCGTATCCTACGATCTGCGTCCATGGCTAAGATCCCACTGCCATTTGATCGAGAAACTATACGAAGAATTCTCATCCAAACCGTGAGTGTTTCCGGGTGTAGAGATGGATCTCTAAGATACTGGCTTTCTGCAGGCCCAGGGGATTTCCTCCTATCTCCATCTCAATGTTGGAAACCAACTCTCTATGCCATTGTGATTAAAACTAACTTGACCATTAACCGAACAGGGGTCAAGGTAGTGACGTCGTCTATCTCCATAAAGCCTCCACAGTTTGCCACAATGAAAAGTGTTAACTACCTCCCAAATGTCCTCTCACAAATGGAGGCTGAGGCCAAAGGAGCTTATGCGGGTATTTGGGTGGACAACAATGGATATATTGCAGAAGGTCCTAACATGAATGTGGCATTTGTTGTCAACGGTGGTACGGAGCTTGTAATGCCTCAGTTTGATCAGGTTTTGAGCGGATGTACAGCAAAGAGAACTCTTACACTTGCCGAAAAACTTGTAAGAAAGGGGATACTAAAAAGTGTGAAAGTAACGGATGTGACAGTGGAAGATGGGAAGAAAGCGGATGAGATGATGCTTCTTGGAAGTGGAGTTCGCATCAGACCTGTGATTCAGTGGGATGAAGAATTTATTGGTGGTGGTAAGATTATCATATAGAAACTTCAAAAGATTCACTCGAGCTTGTATCTTGCCTCCAAAACTGCTTGAATGATAAATATAATTGTCTGCTTTAAGATGGATTTCTTGTTTGTGTGACTCAGGAAAAGAAGGTCCTATTGCCAAGGCACTTCTGGATCTGTTACTTGAAGATATGAGCTCTGGTCCACCTTCTGTTCGTGTTCCGGTTCCTTACCGAGCTAATTGTTGAATGTTGACGACAAGCAATAAGCTGTGGTATTTTTAGTGTCTTGCTGTTATTACAAGTTGAAATTCATCATCGTTGTAAAAGGTGTCACTTCGCAACTTCTGATTCGGCTCGATACTAAACTTTTGTTGGGTCGGTTGCGTCTAGTTCTCCACTTTTATCTTTGTTTTTGTCCTTTTCTCTTCTCTTTCTTTCCATAATTGAGATTGTTCATTAAGATATTATGTTTGGACAATCAAACAAAGAATACTATATAACCATTAGATTATATCCTCTTCCTTCTCATGCTCATTTCTTTATATTCATCTTTCTTCTTCGGTCTCCACTGTCTGTTAACTTATAAGCTTATGCAAATCAGTGTCGTGTTCTGAGGGACGTATCTGGATATTTTGTTAAATAGGAGCCTCAAGGATTGTGTGGATCAAATGAAGATTCGGGTGAAGCAAGCTACGATGGTGAAGCCAGCTGAGGAAACACCTACACAAAATCTATGGCTTTCCAATTTAGACTTGATACAAGTAAGGTTTCACATGGGCACTCTCTACTTCTACAATCCTTGTTCCTTCTCTAATGCTCCCGACATTCAATACCTCATCGATGCTCTAAGCAAGGTTCTTGTCCTCTTCTATCCTGCTGCTGGGAGACTTCAAAAGGGTAAGATTCGGAATCGACTCAGATTCATCTACCATGCATAACCATCTACAACGGATCCATTTTGTTGCTGAGTTTTGTCGATTTGCAACAGAGGATACCTTTCCTATAACTTGCTCAAAGAAAGTAAATACTTTCACAGTTTCATTTTCTTCACACTCACATAAATCTCAAAGGGATAGATTTTTACCAAATCGACCTACTTATTTACACAGAATACTGGGCAAGGTGTATCCGTGATTTCCCTGAAACTACACAAATAGTTTATAGTGTTTGTCTCTTTTTTTAATTAAAAACTATAGTATCTGCCTTTCATCTTTAGATATCTTTTTTGCTTTGAATGTGATAGATACCAATGGGAGGTTGGAGGTTCGATGCAATGGAGAAGGAGTTTTGTTTGTGGAGGCTGAGACTGATTCTACTCTACAAGATATTAGCTTGCTCACCCAAAGTTTGGATCTTTCTCAACTTGTACCTACCCTTGACTACTCAGGAGACATCTCCTCTGTTCCACTTATTCTCTTTCAGGTAAGCTTTCCTCATCTGCCTGTTGAAAACGATTTTGTAATTCATGAAGTTCGTTTAGGCAGAGGGACTCTTGTTGTTTCTGTCGTTTTTCGTGGATAAATCCGTTGGTTAATGCAGATTAATAACCTGCACATGACCTCTATGAATATCTAACAGATAGGTACTGATATTTTACAAGGTTACATATTTCAAATGCGGAATGATCTGTGTTGGAAGTTCAATACACCATACATTCGGTGATGCTACTTCTCTGGGGTATATTATGGAAGCATGGTCTCGAACTGCTCGGGGACTTCCACTTAAGGTGAAACCGTTCTTGGACCGCACTGTACTTTGTGCGCAGCACCCTCCTTCTCCTGTCTTTCCCCACACTGAGTACCAACCACCTCCCTTTCGCAATCCTCCCATGAGGTCCCTGGTTTATAGATCAGATCCTGAATCTGATTCTGGAGTTGCCAATCTCAAGCTCACTCGTATCCAACTAAAAGCTCTTAAAGCTAAGGCGGAAATTGGTCATAGTAAGTTCAGTACATATGAAGTTCTGGTCTCACACATCTGGCGTTGTGCTTGTTTTGCAAATGAAGGTATATTTTGATTTCGTTGTAAACACTTTTTCTAGAAGCTAAAAGCTTAAAACTTTCTTTAGATAATATGAAGATGAACTAGAAAATATTCAAGAATTGCTGCAGCTCTCGGTGTAATACACATGAAACAAAAAGGTTCTCACTTTACACTTTGTTGCACCCGCAGATTTAAGCGAAGAACACTTGACAAGGTTGCATATAATAGTTGATGGGAGGTCAAGACTACGACCAAAGCTTCCACAAGGATACATAGGGAACACTCTTTTTCACGCTCGGCCGATATCATTGTTGGGTGATTTTCACAGAGAGGGTTTCAGCAGAACAGTAGAGAGAATTCATGGCGGAATAAGGAAAATGAACAATGAGTACTTGAGATCAGCGATTGACTACTTGGAGAGACATTCTGATCTCGATCAGTTGGTTCCTGGGGAAGGTAATCCGATATTCAGCTGTGCAGCAAACTTCTGCATCGTCAGTCTAACCAAACAAATGGCTAACGAATTGGAATTTGGATGGGGAAGAGCCTTTTATGAGAGAGCTTCACATATGAATGAAGGGAAGGGTTATTTAATAGAGAGCTCAGACGAAGAAGGGAGCTTGATGATGACCTTGTGTTTAAAGAAAACTCAGCTTGGTAAGTTTCAGAAGCTGTTCTATGAGTTTATCAATGTGTCTGCATTGTGACAATCCAAAGCATTTGGTTGGAAACCGGCTGGTTTGTGTGTTTAATCCAAAGTCCCACATCGATAATTTAAAGTTGTGTCTTCAATAAAATATGGCTTTAATCGGAATAATGTCTTGTACTTAATAATATCTGTCGCTTACTTTTTCCAATAATTATCCTAAATACGCCGTGTCGGCTGGATCATACTTTGGTCAATTCATAAAATATAAATTTTATATTATATTTAAATATTTTTCCCCCAAAAATTGTGAAAAGTGGTCGTTACCACGTTAATAGGTCCCACTATCGATTGGACTTTCTGGAATATCTGGTCGCTTGGAAGCCCTTCGTTGTCGATCTCAATTCTCCGCTTTTCCGCCATTTTTCTGATATTCCGATCTGAATTTACCTAATATCTTTGCTTCGTATTGCCGCGTTGATTCAAATTTCGATCTCCTCTCTTCCTGCATCTGACATTCACAACAGATCAAACCATAATCGAAGGTCGAGAACTCTGGAAATTTGGATCGGGACTTTGTGATCGGAGAATATAAGTTGGAGAAAATGGTGGAGAGAACGATGAGTTTGGGGGTAGGAGGCAATGGAGAAACCTCAGGGGTGAGAGAAACCATGTGGGCGCAACAAGAGCTTCTTCAGAAGATCAGTCAAGAACTTGACGCTGAACGTGAAGCATCTTCATCAGCTGCAAGTGAGGCCTTATCGATGATTCTACGGCTTCAAGGAGAGAAATCAGCGCTGGAGATGGAAACTAGTCAGTACAGGAGAATGGCTGAAGAGAAGATGTGTCATGCCGAAACTTCTCTTGCGCTCTTCGAGGATCTGATATATCAGAAAGAAATGGAGATCGCTTCTCTTGAGTTTCAAGTCCAAGCTTATAGATGCAAACTACTCGGCCTAGGCTGCTCTGATCCAGCCGTCATTGAGAACAAGTTCCCGGAAAACCTCATCTTCTTCGGCGATACTTCCCGTCTGAATGTAAAGAGGAAAATGAAGCGAAATCTATCGGTAATTAGCAGTTTCAATCTTTTTCGATTGGTTATAACTGCAAATGAATCTGATTCTGTGGTATATAAAGCTTTCTGTTTTGGCTTAGTATAGATTAAGAGATCAAAACATAAGCCAAAGCTATATCTCTTTTTGTATTGCAGAGTCCATTTGATGGCATGACGAATGAGAAAAGACTTCTTTTGTGTGATATTAATAGTGAAAGTTTTGAGGAAAAGAAAAATGTTGAGAGTGATTCTGTATCTCCTCGTGAAGACTTGAATGCTTATTGGACACAGATCAGGATAATAGATGAGCATGTTCGGGAGATTTCAGACTCAAGAGATGCTCAGAAGGAATCTAAATTTCCTTTGCTTAGGCGTGAATCTATGTCACATGCGTTGGTTTCACAGGTCAGCAATACTATCCTCGAGACCGCTAAGAGTGATGTCAGTTCGATTATGGAGATGATGAAAAACCCTGAAAGGTTTTCTGTAAAAGATGCTTCTTCTGAGACTTCCATTTCGTCTCCGAATGTGCAAGACATATTCGAGGTTCCTAGGGCGAGGGAAAGCCTTACAATCATCACGGAAGAAGAGGAAGACGAAGAAAGAAAGGTGAGTCATTCATATACAGTGAACTAATCTTTGCTTAAGCAACTTCACTTGATTTTGTGCTGATAATCATTAAGAATCACAGGTCAGAGGCAAGATGGTGAGTAGTACTCAACAAAGAAAAGTGAGCAATCCTCCAAGAGATGTGAGTATTAAGGGAAAACATTTGAGTTTGCTAAAGGAGATTCAAGAACAACTCAATGTAATGCACACAGAGATGAGAAGCTTAAGATCAGAACTGCATCAATCTAAACAAGTGTGTCAACGCCAGGAGGATCAAGCCCTTCTCTCAATCCAAGAGGTACCACTGTTCTTGCTACTTTTTTTATAGGGATGGCTAAATTATATACAGAACTATTAAATAGTATTTGTTTCATGAACAGGCCATGCTTCACTTCTGGCTTTAGAACCTACTATACAGCATGTGGTTCTAGTTTCCCCTAAAGACCATTTGTAAGTGACTTAGCCTTTCAAGAGCCCTGAAGGAATGTAAAAAGGAATTGATAGAAACCAGAGAAAGTTTCTGGTATTTTTGTGTGTAACTCCATTGCCATTGCAAGAACAAAATCTAAAATTTCCCCATTATCTAAACGACATTGATGGTATAGTACTTGAAGTTAAATACACATAGAAAAGATTGTGTAGGTTGTATCAGCTGATGCAAAAAATGCAGGAAGGATCAAAACAGTGCTCGAGATCAAGAGTGGTACCTTTCAAACACTTGAAGTGGTAGACATGACCACAAGCCAGCACGCACGCTTCTTGTAATGTGCGTAAGAGAGCATTAGGCCGTTCTGGATCAGTGGCGAGATCACACTGACATAAGTCGCACGAGTGTCCAACTTCTTCAGCAACAAACAACTTGTCAGTCTCTGCAAAACCCAAAATCGGCTCAGATTTTATACCTTCATGATTCTTTTCTGCAGTCTGCTCAAGATCTTGGACGTCATCAATGATATGTTTATGTTCTGACTCAGAGCTGATTTCCTCAATAATCTTCTCTAGCTCTGATTCTATGTTAAGCCTTACGAACGGTTCACCATCTCCGCTCCGACTTTCTTCGAAATTCATGTTTTCTCAAGACGACGAATCTTCTGTAATCAAAGATAGACAGATATTCAATAGAAAAAATAGAAGAAGGAAAAAAAACAAAAAGTAAAGTCAATTTTTTGTAAAACTTTAATGAGAAAGGCGCTAAATCTCTTCATCAATGTGATTTTGAAACTTGTGTACTAAGATATTAGACCACTTCCAATACTGGTTTTTAAAGAGTTTTTTTTTTTAATAATATTATAAATGAAAAAAATAAAAAAGTTACTAAAAAATGAGAGAAAAGGGAAAGGGTTTTTAACCTGAATTTCGGTGACAACTCTATCCATTTGTCATTATTGATTGGTTATTATATTTTTTTAAATAAAAATTAAATTTGAATAAAGATTAATATTTGTTTATTGATAAGAAACTCAAATAAATTCTAGATCAATGGAGGTGCTCTTAGGTTTACAAAGAAAATTACAATTAGGTTTCAGTCCGGAAGTGATTGAAGATCTACGATTAGAAAACCTTGTAACAATGGATCACACAAAATTCCTACAACTATTGTAAGGAATTTTCGAAATTCATCAAACTCAAAATCAAGCAAAAAGCAATAAGAAAGGAGAGTCAGAGAGATCGAATCGAAGAACCTGTTTATCGACGAGCACTGTCCAAAGTGAGAGATTTTAGATTTCTATGTTTTGTTCGTGCTTTGGAGTGTTAAACAATCGATAACCAAGAACTATATACCTAAGGATGAATAAAAACCTAATTAGGAATTATACAAGAATTACATAATTCTTTATAGGAAGTTATTTTCGTTTTGTTAATTAGATACACAGAGCCCGATTAATACTCTAAGCCCATATTTAAAACTCTTTACTTTAAAAGGAATATTTTAGGAAATGCCCCATTAAATTTTAGATTGATAAAATAATACAATTTTCAAATCTAAGTTTATTTTGTTGGGTAAAATGGTATTAGAGAATAACATCCCACATTAAAAATTGGAGAAAATTCTATATGTATAAGATATGAGACTTTCCACTCCTTGTTAATTGATTTTGAGTTGAAATCTCATATTCTAATACCACACTGTTCAACCCAATTCGATCCAAAGTTAGTCCAATTATCGATATCCATTCCTAAACATATCAAGATTAATAGTAAAATAGCCATCATCTCGAAGGAATTTATTAGAAAAACGTCAAAACCTTTAGCCATTACAGTGAACACATGCGTGAGAACATAATAGATGAAAGAATGAGAGAGACACGTGGCAAAATTGAGGATAGCTAGAGACACGAGCCAATAATATTACGTTATAGATATGGACGAGTCTATTAAATAGAGTTGGATATAGACATTGAATAACATGAGGAGAATGTTTAACCAGGCCGAGACATGAACCTAAACCTAGATACAAATGATTTTGTACTAGAGGATAATATACACTTAAATATGACATGACATACACATATTTAAATATGAATGATATTAATATAGATGTTATCATATAACATAACACGAGCCTAATTATCAAACATAGAGATATGGGCAACAACATAGATGATCTAGCATAACATGAGGGTAATTTTTAACATGAGATTGACATTATTGAAGTCTCAACTCAAGAAGAGCCCAACTGCTCTAAACTAACTTCATCTCAGCCCAAGACTTCAGCCTATATAGCCCACCAACAAAAGCAAACATCACTCTCATTCTCTGCACAAAACTGCAACATGGTACTGCAGAAACTGCCTCTGCAACAGCAGCTTTTGCAGAGATAAAACAAAGGCATTACGACATCATAACTCAACCATAGTTGTCCTGTTTATGTGTCTAGTTAAGAGGTCTTTCAATTGTATAAAAAGCTGTCTTGGTTATTGTAAAAGAAGCAAGTCGAAAATCATATTACAACTTAAGAAACTTCATCTTTAAACTCTTTTCTTCTCTGTTTTCTTCAAGTTCTTGCTCAATTCTCTTTTCTTTTACAGACATGAGCATTGATACATATGATCTTGTGCTAGATGGTATATATACACGTAAATTTTACATGACATGGATATATTTAAACATAGGGTATGAAATGACAATATTTTAAGAAAAACAGTCTTATAGATACAATAAATATAAGTTCTTCTTTCTATGGTTGGAGAAACATTATTTATGCGCGTTCATTGGCAAGTAAAGGAATTATCAAACGAGTTGGAACATATGCCACTCAATATCAGTTTGGAGAGATCAGTGGATACCAATGTCCCACATGTAGCAAGAGGTATAAGTCCCAATATTTATTCGCATGGGCACTCGTGTTATTCCAATGAGTCTTTTGACGTTATATTCTGAAGTTGAATTGTTCTTTGGACGATGGTGTAAATCAAGAGTAAAAAATATTTTGGCTGAAAGAGAAAGGGAAAGTTATTGGAGCTTTAATGATTGGAGCATTCTTCATAATTTAAATAACTGGATAGATCAATTTATACAATTTTCTCTATTTTAATTTTTATTTGAAGTTGGGCGGAGTTGAACTCCTAATCTATTAAACGAGCTATGTAATCACAAAATTTAGAAGATCTAGACAGTTTATAAGAGGTTTTTTTTTTTTTAACTCAAATGCTTTTCTAGTTGTTTTTAATGAACAAATCCAAATTATAACTCAAATACTAAATATCATTACAATTATTTATTCTAAAACATCCCAAAAATTCAGTTCAACTAAAGAGAACATGGGTCAAAGCACACACAACAAACTTCTTTTGTTAGCAATAACATGACTCCAACACAAGAATATAAAACCTTCAATTCATGTAGCATTATTATGAACTTGAATGTATACTTATTAAGATTGGTTCAGGCCGATTTAAAGAGGACCTGTAAGAGTTCCACTCTCCTTGTTCGTTTCACTTCTTACCTGCAATAAAATACAGGACTTGAAAACAGAATTAGTCCATTATATTTTTTTTCCTGCAAACTATTATTTATCATTATATTGACTTGAAATGCTCAGTGTTTACAACATTAGTTAAAAACATGGACAACAAGAATATAATCACCATTGTTCAGAAAAACTAACTACATCTTAGATAATAAATCAGCGCACACATTTTGTGTATGTGGTTGGAAACTAAACTAGATATGTATGAAGTTTGCTGACCAACGACATATTGTTTGGTTGTTATATTGAATTCAGAGATTACGACTAGAGGTATTTAGTAGCATCTTATCTCCTTCAAAGACAACTTATTCGAAAACCTAAGCTCATGCTGATTGTATTGTCCAAATGAGAGTACACCATTCAGCTTCTTCTATAGTGTTTCTACTGTAATCTTTGCAAATAGGACACTGTAAGAAGTTGCCTGAATGGTCATAAATCAGTACCCATTTAAGCCCCGCTATGTCATTGTTTCGTTGTTGTGACACGTCATGGTTACATTTAACCCAATTAACTATGGGTTATTGCCAATGATGATTCATCTTTGCGCATGTCACATGTTCGTTATAGGGGTTAGTCTACATCTCCAAATTTTGACTGTGTTCCCATTCCAGTGTATTTGTCTCAGCTTTTTTCTATGTCCGTAAGGGACAATAGGTAGTAATATTAAAGAATAGATTGAAGGTCGGTTAAGTAGTTGAATCAGAGGCTTTGTGCTTCTCTGATACTTGGTAGATGTTTAAAGTAGTCTCATAATGTGTCTCCTCAAGGGGGCTCAAGTCCACCACCTTGGTTCGTGTCTGCAAAAGGATCATAAGGGCCTTCCTTATCATCATCCTCATTAGATGGAGGGTTTGTTGCTGAAGGTCTTTGTGCAGTTGCGCTTTACAGTCACTGATATATATCATGAGTCATTAAACTGCAACTGGTACAGAAATTCCTCAGCCTTTCAAAGCTAAACTTCAGAGTCACTATAGAATTGTCAAATTGAAAGTTTCGTTGAAAGCGAATGGGTGTTGTGATATGCCACAATAGACGTACATCCTAAGACTAAGCAGAAGTGGAAGATATAATTTCTTTTTTGGTCAAAGAAGAAGATATAATTTTTTTTGTTAACAGTTGTATCGAAAAGACTCAATCTATAATTTAAATATTTAAAAATGAGATTTGAATTTATCACCTAAAACTAAAGTAAGTCAAGAGCAAACCAACTTGATCATTTGTTTTTTTTGAAGTAAAACATATAATTAAAATTTGTTTTATGAGAAAACGAATGATGTATATCAGTCACTGTACTTATTGAGTTTTCATGGACCTAACATTTTGAGTTTCCTTCCTAAATAATCTTAGATTTAAATCTTATTCACAAAAAAATGAATTTCGACAACAATTTATTATTTAACGAAAAATTAATGTGTAAGGACAACTAGTTCGGTTGTCCAAAAATAGTAACAAAATAATTAATTTCCTCCTATTTCGTCGACGAAAAGTTTGATATATTTTGGGATTTACCTTACAATAATCGTCCACATATAATAATGAATTCATACCCAAAATTAATATTAAAGAAGGAATCTCTTATGAATAATTAATTCAAGCTCGGACAAGATCTGCTTTAACTTAATCAAACTGTCCTAATTTATCTCTAACTTACAAATTTGACTCTGTAAAACCCACCACACACTCACTAACTCACACACCTAAACTTATGATCTTTCCAAATTCTATATTTATATTTCCTCATCTCAACTTAACACCTTCGAGAGATCTTTCTTTCACTTTCTCATGGCTGAGAATGCTCAGGTAGTCCCCATTGCAGAACCAGCCGCAAGCACCACTGCGACAGCGACCGCAACCGCAACAGCAACGAGTGAGCAACCAGAAGAGAAGAACTGCGACAAAATGGAGTCACAGAACGATAATAAGCCACCAGTTGGAGCGTTGGTGACAATTATGAATATTTTAGCCGCTGGTGTTCTTCCCATATTCACCTTTGTTCTCTCCCTTACGCTCCTTGGCTACGCCGTGTGGCTACTTTACATGCGTAACTACGACTGTGAAGATATTCTTGGTCTGCCACGTGTCCAGACGTTAGTTGGCGTCGGTCTTCTCGCGGTGTTTGTTGTCAGTAATGCGGCTCTGTTTCTGCGGAGGAAGTTTCCAATGCCGGCTCTCGTTGTGATGGTGGTGATCTTGTTGCTGATGTTATTCATCGGTTTGGCGTATTCTGGAGTCAATGAGATGCAGAATAGACGGTTTCCCGCGACTAGGACGTGGTTCAGGCTCAAAATCATGGACGATGTGACTTGGAACAATATCAAATCGTGTATTTACGATAAAGGAGCATGCAATGAGCTTATATACGAATTTCCTAATGAAAAACCTTACAATAGAAGAAAAATGCCAGCAATCAAGGTTTAATCTTTTCCATAAGATCTCTACTTTGATCTCAAGACCGTTCTTTTTTTTGGGTAAAAGGGGGTAATCTGGAGCCATTTAGATTTGAATTAATATGTGTAACAGGTGCATTCAAACAAGATCACTTTTATATATATCATCTTAGAAGTATTAATTTACACAAGTTGTTTGTTGTTGTAACAGAATGGATGCTGTATGCCGCCAGAGACATGCAACATGGATTCATTGAATGCAACGTTTTGGTACAGAAGAAAAGACGAAGGACCACCGTCGAAGACGACGATAATGTACGGTGGTGGGATGCTTGGGAAGGTAAGCGACTGTGAAATGTGGAGGAACGATTGGAGTGTGTTGTGCTATGATTGTATGTCTTGCAAGTTTGGATTCGTAAGATCTGTAAGAAGGAAATGGTGGCAGCTTGGTATCTTCTTAGTTGTCATTTCCATTCTTCTTCTCATTGCTCATCTCTTAATCTTCTTAGCCACTTTTTGGGAACGATTCAGAGATCATCAATGATGGTCTCCTTAATTATCTTAGGTCAAATAATCTCTTTCCTCTGCATTTGTTTTTAGTATTTAAGCAGATGTTTCTTCTTCATCTCTTTTGCTGTCTTGAGTTTTTGTTCGATTTTATTGTAGAGATTATGTTTGTAATAAATTATAACAATTGGTTTGATTCAAATCAAATTTTTTAACTATATAGTCTATAGGGAAACCACAGTCTCATTTAGCAACCGTCTTTTGACTTAATCTCTGATTATGTTGTTTCTTTGTGAAAATAATAAAGTTTTAGATTTGATTAATCCAAAAACAATATATCTAAAAGAAAGTAGATCTTAGAGCAGCTGTAATAGTGAGACCCATTAGGGGTCTCTTACCATTTTTTTTTTTTTTAAAATTAAAAGAAGGAGCCAATCGGCGAACACCGGATTGACTCCTTCTTTTAACTAAAAAAAAAAAAAATAGTAAGAGACCCCTAATGAGTCTCACCATTACAGCTGCTCTTAAGACCACTTCCAAAATGAAGTTCTTAGAAAGAGTTTTTAAAAATTTTATAATATTAAAAAATAAAAAGTAGCAAAGAGAGTAGAATGGAGTTCTTATTTAAGAAGTTTAAGAAACTCCAAAATAGATTGTAAAATTTTAATTGATTCCAATTTTATTGAAAATGTTAAATTTACGTTTTTATTAAAATAATGTTAAGAAACTCATTTTGAGTTTTTTTTTGGGTGGAAATGCTCTAAGTGGCCCCAAAAAGACCCAACATATTCTCTCTCAAGCAAATTCGCTCGAGGCCTCGCTTCTCATTACAAGCTTGGCGGAGGCTACTCCAACGGTCGGGTTTATGGCTGGAATTGTGAGCGGTCTTCCTTCCATCCTCAAGTTACGGTCCCCCTCTTTGCTTTGTACCTAGTAGATCTAAGATCTAGATTGAGATGGGTCTCGTCTTTGTTTGTGTGTGGTGGAGTGTTGGACGGAACGTCGACGAAGCTCGAGCTAGAAGGTGACGTAAGATGGTCTGACGGTGCCATGAGGACGGTGACCTCAGATCTAAAACTCCCTCTATCTCTGGAAAGGCTCGACAAAATCTTCAGATTCGCTCAAAGCTTCCAGAATCGTATCACGGTGGTCAGCAAAACGACTTTGGCGACAAGGTGCTGCAATACTCTGGCCTGAAAAATTAGGTTAGAGTTATCTCGGCAGGATGGCTATGAGATTAAGACCGTGACTGTTTCCGAATGTGGTCCAATATGCTCATCTCCCTCAGGGTGGGTCGCCGTGGTCTCTCTGAGTTTTGTTACAAGGTTTGATTGTTTTGTGTTTTTGGTTTTCTAATCTAGGAAATATTGTCTGGAAAAATCTATGGATTTTTGCTTATTTTGGAGAATTAGTCGGGGTTTCTTTGATCCTTCCTCTTTTGTTGTGGAGGTGTTTGTACAACTTCTGCACAATTTCTGGTCTCGCTTTGTGTCATAGTAACGGTAGTGTGTCTAGCTCAGTGCCTTGGCTCGTTGATGTTCTATCCAAACAGATTCGCACCAAAGTTTGTTTGGTTCCTTGTTGCCCGTGGACTATAACTTCATAGAGAATCGATCTGGGTTCGGGCCTCTGGAGAAGGGACTTCCATCAACAAAGAAAATCGGTTTAAAGTTCTCTGTTTCTTTTAATTTTTGGCTTATCTCATATTATTTTCTTCCCTAGGGGCTTAGCTAGTTATGTCGTTGTAGCTTCACTGCGATCACGATTGTGGTTTCATTGACTCAGGTTGTTTCAGTGCTTCACTGCGAAAATTGTTACCACTTCATTGTTGACTCCATGGACTAGATACTTTTGATTTCATGGTTTTTTAATTTTTTTGGGGTCATGAAATCAATCTTTAGGCTTTGTGTAACACCCACGTTCTGTGGACCATTCGGATGATTCCTGATGGGTTCGAGGGACAAGGGAAATTGAGTTGGGAAATAAGGATGGAAAGGGGTTTTTGTCGGACAAGACAGTGAAAATCGGACAAGTCCATGACATTCGGACAAGGGAAGTGATAGTGTCCGAACAAGGGAGTGACAGTGTCCGAACAGGTAGTGAGGTCGGACAAGGAGTGATAGAGTTCAGATAAGCAAGTGATAGTGTTCGGACAGAGAGTGAAGTGTCCGAACTGAGGGAGTGATAGTGGGAAGTGGTTGGGCCGTTCATGGGGCGCTCCAGGGAGTAAGTGTCTCGCGGGTTGGACTTGGTCCAACTTGGATGTGCTTGAATTTGGTCCATCCTGGACGAATTAAGGTTAGGGGTTTCCACCCAAAACCCTATATATAGAGCTAAAATCTGCCGCTGCCCAGAAAAATCACAAAAATCTCTAAGTAAAATGGGAAAGCTTTGCGAAGTGCTCAGAAGCTGACTGTGATCGATTCGAGCAAGAGAAAGGAAAGATCAAGAGTGATAGAGACAAGATCCGAGTTACCTAACTGAATTCGCATCAAGAGGTGTCAAAAAAGGCTAAGGCAAGTGTGAGTTTTCAGGACCGTTGTGGTGATTCTGGGTTCGTTTTCGGGCAATAGTGGGATTAAGTCTCATACGAGTTATGATTGGGTGATTGAGTGGATTTACTGGATGAATGATTACTGTTTTCTGTTCATGATTGTTGTTTTTTTTGATTCGGGTGAATCCGGGTAACAGAGGCAGCATATCTGATCGGTCTCTGAGCATGAATAATGATGTTCTCTGACTTGATTGTGTTATTTTTTGATACATTTCTGGTTTGGCCCAGTGGGACGGAAAGACCGGCTCACTAAGCAATTCAATTGCTTACCCAATCTGCGTGATTGTAGGTGAATTACCGAATGACCGTGAAAGTGGCTAAGTAGGAGTGAGATCGAGGCGAGAGGGAGGAATGATAGAATAAGACTGTGACAAGTTGGGTCTAGTTCGTTTATTTTTATCATTCTTGCAAACTTGTTGTACTAGAACCCATTTTGATTAGTTTATGCATACTTTTGGGTTATAAAACTGTCAAAAACCTAGAAAACGGACTAAGTAAAGAAAGAACATAAAGTTGGCTAAGTATGACCAAACTGAATCAAATCCGTACGTAGGCATCTCGAATTAGGGTGCCACACTTTGCCTATTGTAATACATAATGTATTAATATTTTCGTAAAGTAATAAATTCACATCTTATCAAAAGAAAAAATGTTTCCAAGACCATTTTAAATGTATTTTTCTATTTTTATTCTAAAATAGAGGAATTTTACTATAAATATGTGTTTTACTTCTATGTATTTTACAATTTTTTTTTGTCATCGGCAGATTATATTGGGCGACAACTAGCTGGTACAATAGCCAAATTTCTACATAATGTAGACATGATGACTCGATCCCGGGTTTTACAAATGCGCTGTTTTAAGTGGACTTACCGTCTGCCACTATGATAGATGCCATTTACTTACTATTTTTATTTTAAAAAGAATATTTTAGAATATATTTTATTTAAAATTACCATTAATACTTTTTGCTTTTAGAAACTACAATTTAGTCGCCTTTGGTGAAGCGAAATCAAATTAGTATCTTTATGAATTTTCTCAGCCAAAAGTATATCTTTTATATCTGTCTCTTTCTAGAAGTCTTCTGTTTAGATTTTATTTTGTGTGTTGTTTCTCAGGTTCTTTTGTCTATTTGTATAGTGATCGTTAAAGCAGTGGGGTCTTATATTTTGACATTATCTCTTCTTTAACTCCCAACTAATAACGATTAATCTGCCATAAATAACTAAAATAAATGTAACAACAACATCGAAGTCGCTTTTGTTCACTGATTGTCCTAACAACCAACAGAGGAACAAACCAAGCTGGATAGTTCTTTGCCAATTTTTGTTGAAATATTTGGTATTATAAATAATAGGGGATCATCTAAAAATGGATTACATTTTTTTTTAATAAAAGGTAGAACAATAACTTAAGGTGAAACTCGTTTTGTCTTTTTTTTTCCTGCTTGCATGCATCCTTCACCTGTACAAAGAATTAATGGCCACTCTTGGGAGAGTCAAAGAAAACAACCAATATATATATATATATATATAAGGGTCTCTCTGATCTCACTTTGTGAGTAAAGAAACAGAACTAAGGCCATGTCTCATAGCTGCTTCCCACACCAGATCAATACGGTCAACATCTATGGCTCCAACCTCGTGATGCTCCCAACCCTCAAGCATATGCACAACTCCTCCTGCGTGGCACGCGTGAACCACCCCTCTTTCCATCGTGTACTGCCACACAAACAGAGTTTAGGTTGGTGAACCAGTGAGCTAAGAACACTAACAAGACTCGATTACTAACTATTCATTCTTTATACCTCACAAGTTCCAAGTCCTTGAACATCTTTAGGGAGCTTCATAGCTGCTAGATCACCGTAAGTGCAGTTTCGTCTAAACTTTAGGATCGGTGGCACCACAAACTGATGGAAATGGGTCCCTGCAGGAGCCCAGCTCTGCTCTCTAGGTGTTAACCATTTTCCGACGATCCAAGTCTGTGTATAAAACTATCCAAAGTCAATACATTTACACTTACCCAACAATTCAACACAAGTTACAAAATCTTACAGTACCTTGCAGTGTTGAGCAGCATTGTATTTGGTAACTTGTACAAGGTAGTTCTGGAACTCAACTGGAGCTTCTTTCTGAATCTTTTGGAACCTTTCCACCGATAATGTCAACATCTGTCAATTGTACCAATCTCTGAAATTGTTACTAAACAGCATCATGGAAGATAGTACTTATTAAGTTAAGGATTAGTTAAAAAAAGAACTTACGAGAACTCTCACTCCTCGGCGACAGAGGTACAGAGCAACGGCTCTTCCCAGCTTAGAAGTGGCTCCAGTCAAGAAAACCTCTTTAACATCTTTTGGAATTTCATTGAGAATCACTGCTGCAGTTAAAGTGTTCCCATGGACGACACGAACTCTAAGGTCAGGGTGCTTGTTGACAAACAGCGTTCCACCACCATTTAGAGCTTCGTTCTAATCAAAACCCAAACGAAATCAACCTTTTAGATGAATGACTCACACAAAAAGTTTCGGACTTTTTTGGAAATTTTCTGATTATGATAAGAACCTTGTTGAGAGCAGCCAAGCTTATAACTTTAACACCAATCTTATTAGCCGTCAAAATGGCTTTTTCGATCTGATCATTAATGCCTTGTGTAGCAAACGGCAAGAAGTACTGCAAAAATAATCACAAATAAGACCTGATTCTTATCAAAATGTTCTGTTTTCAAGAGTATATAAATAAAGGAGACAATACCTGGAAACCGAATCTGGGAACTCCCCAAGTCTGACAAAGCTTGTTTCTGAGTGTATAGAAACTGAAAAGAAATGTCTTTGACCAAGCCCACATGCCTAACATTACCATGAACGTACATGGCCAAAGCGGTAGCAAGAAGAGTCTCGTCGTGTATGGCATTGAAGCAAACGATCTGAACACAAACGGTGCGTGCATTGCCGACATCACATCCACTCCGTGAGCTAAGAACACGAACTCCGGCACTCTCTTCCGTTCCCCTGTACACGGAGAACCAACCAATTCACTAATTTCGAAGGGATTGTAAGGCTAATAATGTCATTTTGAGTTTCTTTGGCTTTAAAAGGTTTTGACTTTGAAAAGTCTCACCCACCAAAAGTACAATACACTTCATCTACCAATAATATTTCCTCATAAATTTATAACACAAACCAGATTTTACTCAACTCGGAATGCTTAGTTTTTGAGTATTGCAAAACTAAAAACTTGGAGAACTGAATTTTGCACAATACCTGCAGCCAAACGAATCTTTCTTTGAAGTTCCCACGAATTTGGGTTTACTGTATTGCCCAGAAAATCAAAGAGAGGCATGAATAGACAGAAATTGGTCCCCATATCTTGATGATGCAGACTATGGTACCTGTATAATATCAACAACATCAACTGTAAACATCAAAATCATAAACTTGTATATGCAGAGTAAATGTGAAAATACACGGTCACTTTCTATGAACATTTTGACAGGAAAAACAGACTTGGCAAAATAGCTTCTTAAAGTAAATTGTGACAACGTCATGTTTCGTTGTTCCTAATTCAATGAATAAAGTTAGCGCATTTATGTAGAAAACCTGTAAAACCCAAATATAATCGATCTAATGAAAAAGGATTTTTAAAAATATGGACATGTGACAGTTTTGCAAGTAAGGTAAGTTAAACGTCAACAACATACGTTGGAGTGTAGATGAGATATCGTAGGATTGGAAGAGTCTCAAATAGCTTATGAGAGAAGATCTCAACGTTGCAATGTCCTAAACATCTCATGAAATCAAACATTATAGCGTATCCGTAGATCAAGCTCAATGATCCAGCTCCTAACAAGCAAGAACCAATCAAAGGAACTCCAGGTACAATACAAAGGATAAGGTTTTCCAAAAACGTCGCATTTGAAGCTGCAATTAACAAATTAAACATGTTAATATTACAAACTACAGTCCAAAAGAAGCAGATTTATGATTGATTGGATTAGTATTATTACAAGTCAAGGGATGTGGAACAGGAGATGAATGGTGAAAGGAGTGGTAATGTGTGAAGAAGTAGTTGTTACGATGGAAGGATCTGTGTAAGAAATAGTATAAAGGCTCTGAGACAGTCACATGTAGAACAATTAATGCGATAAGTCCTTTAGTGTTCCATAAAGGCAGACTATTCATTATCGACATCAATGGTGGTGACATGTAACAGACCAAGCTGGCTATTATTGCTTGTAGGAGTATGTAATTATCCCTGAAACCAAAAACAAAACACAGATCAAAATGTTATCTTTGGTTTGCTCAAAAGGAAGAAGCTTTTGATTTTAGAGGGGTTTTAACGCATGCCCAAGATATATTTATGAAATTCTAGGATGGGATTAGAGATTTTACCAGTGCCATTCATGATCAATCTGTTTAAAGTCGACACCTTTAGGGTTAATCCTTAGAGTTCGAGTGACGAAAAGCATGTTGGTGAAAGCGCTCCAAAATTCATGAACGATTCCTTTGAGTGCACAGATGATGAGAATATGTAGACACCAAAAAGCCTTTGAGATATCTTCTTCATGAGCCCAAGAGTATACAACTTGTGCAGCTAATGGAGCGTAGAGAAGATACTTCACAAATACAATAGAAAATAAAACCAAACCCATCAAATCAAACCATTTCAAAACTTATATCAAATTGATTTGCTTAAGAAAAAACAAAACACAAACCTTGAGATTGCCAAAGTTTTCCCAAGGCCAAGTTGATAATGGAGCAACCATTTTTGTTTTCTTTAATACAAATCTTTGCTCTTTGAGGTTCGAGATGTCTTGTCTTTTTCTATGACTAGATCTATATCTCTCTCTAATTGGTCTAAAACCTCAAAGATTTCTCTTTGTGAAAGCAATCCTGGGAAAACAATTTTGGTTTCTTCTTGGGGAAGTCAAAGAGAAGAGAGAGAGAGAGGGATCTAACGATAAGGTTCTTATTAATCTAAAGAAAAGGTATGGAGATTTTTAGTTGAGATTTTATTTCGTTGAGAGAATTAGAAAGTTAAGAAGCCTTGTTGCCATTATTGAGAGCCTGAAGCTCTGGTTACTTATATAAGCATTCAAACTAGAGGAGCCAACTAGACCCAAGTGTGTTTCTTCTTTTTTCTCTATAACGAAATTTCAAATAATCTTTAAAAATTAAATGGCGAAATAAAATAGCTTTCTAATGGGTAAAAAAACTAAACAACGAAATCAAATTTTTGGCCTGAGTATAAATGTTTACTGCTATTAAAATCTGACTGTCTATATTCAGTGACAATTAATTTTGACTCTGTTTAGTTTGTACTGTGCTAATGCAAATTTCATATCAACATTTATTTATTTTGGATGGTGAATAGTTATGGCTTTTGGAATTTATTTAGATTTGTTCCACACAATAATTTTGGAGACAAAAAGAATTGGAGGCCGATAATAGGTGGCCCAGTGGTGTAGTCATTTTACAAATTCTCATGGCACCAGGGATCGAACATCTACCTGCAGTAGTAGAAATGAGATTTAAAAGTCAGTAAACTAGTTAACAAAAAAAAAATTAGAGAAAAATACATAAATTAGATTTATATTTAATCAATAAATGGAACAAATACATTATTAGAAACTTAAAAATTTCATTGTATGAGACCACATAACTATCTAAAATCAAATTCTATTTATCAAAACATTTTTGCATGAAGTTCCATAATTTAAAATCTATTTATTTTTTATCGAAAATATCTATATTATTTTATTAAGTAGATTGACAATCGCAATTTCTTTTAATCTAATAGTTAGGATGAATTAACTAATGACAATAACATCTAGAATTTGATTTTACTTATAAACGTATTTGGTATATTGAATAAATTTTAAAAAAATTGGGTTAAATTATGGATGGATCCAAGCAAAAAAAAAAGTTACATGTAAATGACAGACGTCATATCTTGATAGGTACCTGTAAATCATTATGGACCTAAATTTCATTAAAATATTTATAATTTTCAAAATATTGTATTGATAATATATAGTATTTAATACGTAATTCTAGAAGTAAAGTGCGTATAATCGATTGGAGAAAAGGTGGAGTATGTGTTCTCTCTATATTACACACACATTTAATGTTCGGTTGACAGTTGAAGCAGCGATGGTTGCACTTCTTGGTGGCTTCTTCTTACTCTCTTATCATCATTTCGTATTTAATTTGTCTTTTTCCTCTCGTCTCTTTTCTTTTTACTTTTTTTTTTATATATTAAAACTTAATAAGTTATAATAGCTCCAAATCACATATTAATCCGCATGCATTCATGTCCCATTGGGTACAATTAAAGTACTTTTACAAAAAGAGATTGTTTAGAGTCTAATCTTCATATCATATGCCACGAACACACCAACAACAGAACAAACAAATCAAAAGTTAAGTCAAGAAATGATTCATCATCTACATGTCTGCCTCTCTATTTAATGTCCTGCCCGTAAATTTCATTCGATTTTTTTTATGAGATTACTCACAAAGTACACTTGAATTTGACTGCACAAAGTTTTTAGTTTAGAAAAATCATAGCTTTACAAGCTTTTTAACTTCCAATGTATTTTAAACAAGTGAATAACATATTTAGAACTCTAACACCATACTTATAAAAATCAAGATAGGCCGAAGTTCTTTTTGTATATTATCATCGATCAAAGAATTACATATATAGCAAAGATCTCTACTCAAACTTAGCTAACATTACATAAAGAATATCTTACACTAATTACAAAATCTATATTCAAAGAATACTTTGTTACAATATCAGACCATAATAAATCAATAGTAAACCGAGTTGAGATTAACTCACTCCCCCTCAAGACATACAAATAGTGTCTAACTTGCATCAAAAATTTTAAAAGCCTTTGTTTCCAATTGGTTTAGTGAAGATGTCAGCTAGCTGGATTTTGGTGTTGTTATGCTCGAAATTGATTTTTTTTTTCATAACCTCATCCTGAAAAAGTGGCAATCAAGTTCAACGTGTTTAGTTCGTTCATGGAATACCAGATTTTTGGTAACCTATATCGCCGATTTGCTGTCACAGTGAACATTCATGGGTTGATCTTGTGTCACACCAGGTGTCTGTAGCATTCGTTTCACCATACCAGTTCCTGTGTGAACAATGTTATTGTACGGTATTCAACTTATGCGGAGAAGCGACTAACTGTGTCTTGTTTGCGTGTTTTCCAGGAGAACATGGATTCACCAAGCTGCACAAAGTAACTAGTAACAGACCTACATGTCAAAGGAAAACTTGTTCAATTTAAATAACTCCAATCTGTGATCTGAAAGGTGTATTTGGATCGAAGTAATATCCCTTGGTTTCGATTATTTTTGAGATATCACACAAGTTGAAGTGTTGCAAGCCAATGATCATCCTTTGGTACCTGAATAATTGAGCAAGCACATGTATTGAATACACAAGATCATGTCTAGTATTGACTAAGTAGATCAGTCTTCCTAGTAATATTTGATACTGCTTTGGTTCTTGCATAAGAGTTGAAGTCAATAAAGCCAAATTTTGGTTATGTTCCAATAGAAAAAGCTGCTAGTTTAGCATATTGCATTCCCTTTTCAGTTATTATGTCGAGTGCATATTTTCATTTACAAAGATAAATACCATATTCATTTTGTACCACTTCAATACCAAGAAAATTCTCCAAACAAATACTTTGTGAACTTGTGAGTAGCAGCAACTTTGTTTCTAGCTATAATGAGATCATTTACATACACTAGTGCTAGTATGTGAATTGTGATGTTGTTTGTGTTGAATGTGAATGGAGAGTGGTGACTTAGCGACTGTACAAAACCATAAGCGAGAAGTGCATATGACAGTTTTGAGAACCAAGACTGTGGAGCATGTTTTAACTCATAAAGAGACTTCCATAATTTGTAAACTTTGTTGTCATCATACCCTTTAAACTTATGTGGAAACCTCATGTACACTTCCCCTTCGAGATCTCCATGTAAAAACACATTGTTGACATTCATCTGATACATAACCCAGTCTCTCTTAGCAGCAACATCAAAAAACAATCTCAATGTACCCATCTTTGCAACATGTGAGAAGATTTCTTTATAGTCTTCTGTTTTTACTTGTTTGTTTCTCATGGCAACTAATCTTGCCTTATATCTCTCAATAGTCCCAACAAAGTTAAACTTGATTTTGAAAATTCATTGGCAGCCAATTGCCTTTTATCCTACTGGAAGATCTTCCTCTGTCCACGTTTTATTCTCTTCAAGAGCTCCATATTCGTCATGTACAATATTACACCATTTCTTTTGTTGAATCGCTTCTGAGAATGTTTTGGGTTCTGTATTCTTCATAATTGCAGCAACAAAGGCAATGTGAGGAGCACTGAAACGATGAAGATCATCATATTTGGCGAGTTCATAAAGCTTTCGTGTGCAACTTTGTACTGAGTTCACAACATAGTCTTGTAGCATCACTGATGATTGACGTCATCGATGTCCTTTACCAAGTTATTCAGCTTATATAGCTTCTAGTAAGGGATTAACCTCTGGTAGAGTAGTATCAATTGTTGTTCAATTATTGATTGTTTATTGGTTGGTTGAATATTAATTTGTGGAGGCCCATGTGGTTATGATGCCGACAGTGTTTCTAGTGGCTGTTAACTCGTGGAACCAATCTCATAAATTGAGTTTGCATGCAGTCGAGGCAGAGGTGAATTGGCTGGTTCATCATCTTGGAGAACGCTTGACAATGGTGTCCACAACGAAATTTCACTACATGCATCATTATTTCGTTTGGTCTTTAATATGAAAAGTGTATTTATCTTCCACAAAAACCACATCTCGTGAAACAAAGAATTCATATTTTTCAAGATCATAAAACTTCCACCCTTTCTTTCCATGTGGATACCCAACAAAGACACAAAATTTGTGTCTTGGAGCAAATATTTCTCTTCCTTGATTCAGAATTGTGAATGTCACACACGCTACCAAGAACACGAAGATGATCATATGTTGGAGCTTTGTCGTACATCAGTTTATAAGGCGTGAGATTGTTTAGAACAATAATTGGTTTTATTTATTAAATATGCAACTATCAACACACATTCACCCTAAAATTCAAGAGGAAAGGAACCTTAAAACCGTAAGGCTCTTGCAACGTTGAGGATATGCATGTGCTTCCTTTCCACTCTTCCATTTTTTTGTGGAGTACCAACGCACGTTGTCTCATATACCACTCCGAGACTACGAAAGTATTCCATCAAACTTAAAAACTTTGCACCATTGTTACTTCGGATGTGTTAAACTCGTGTTTCAAATTGTCTTTCGGTTAAGGCAAAGAACTCCTTGATGTATTTTGCTACAACACTTTTGTTTTTAACAAATAAATCTACACTCCTCTTAAGTAATCATCAACAATTGTTAATAAGAATCTTGCACCAAATGTGACATTACTCGATATGGTCCCCAAACGTCAACATGAATCAACTCAAAATTTTTTGAAGCTTTATTCATACTAATAGGAAGATAATCTCTTGTCTGCTTTTCTCTAAGGCATACATCACACTTGTTCAACTCCACATAATTTGAACTAGAAACAAAAGGAAGTAAGCAAATTTTTTTGCAGAAGGATGTCCCTAACTACTGTGCCACAACTCATGAATTTTATTTGGTGTTGTTGAAACCAGGACTGCAAACTCTACACTTTGGAAGTGAAGTGTGACACCTGATCGTTTACCTGCCCCGGTCACCATCCTGGTACACAATCTTAACCAACAAGAAACTTATCAACAACTTGATACACACACCGATTCTCATCCATCATATGTGCCATAGAAATCAAATCTGATTGAAAACCCTCGACATAATAGATCGTCTTCATCACTAAGTGTTCTTCAAGTCTTACGGCTCCTTCCAAGAAGGATACTTTCTCTCTACCATCAGCCAAAATAACCAAAACCGGATCCATATTGCGCACATTTGTCAAGATATCAAACCATCTTGTCAAATGATGACAATGAGGACTTACCAGAAAAATCTGTGACCACATAATTTGCATTTTCTTGTTTAACTAGTTCCGGTACAATAACACAGTTTGCGTAGGATATGAGTTTCCCAAAACAAGAACGAGACAACTTGTTTTTGAAGTTACTTTTAGCTCTCTTCTTTGTGGCATATCTCCCCACCATTCTGGATAGCCAATCACGGCAAACAACTTTCTGAGGCATGCCCACTGCGATTACAATGTATGCAAAACAAATTCTTATCTTTGTCGTCACTTTATATCGTGACTTGGCTTGTATTGAAAATGCATTGACATCAATGGAGTGTTCTTCATAAGGTCTACACATATCCTCTTTGTGACAAACAACATTGTAAACCTCCTCGAGTGGAGGTATCAAAACTCTCGCCACAAGACCTGAGCGAACTTTTTAGAATTGATTATCGAGTCCAAAAATAAAGTGATGTACTTTGTCTTCTTCATGATCTGCTTCTTGTGCAGCTCCCAAGTCACATGTACAGTTTCCATACTACCTTTCTGTTTGCAACACACAAGATCATACTGTATTTGCTGCATTCTCGAACCACTGAACACAAGAAGTCTCTTTTGCAAATGATCCCACATATCCTTTGCTACATCACGGTGAGAAATCGTAGATCTCAGACAAGAATCAATTGTCATCTTGATCCAAGAGACTAGAGGAGTTTATTATCCTCGAAATCATAAGTGAGTGATCTCAGACTATGATCAATAGTAATCTTGATTTGATATTTTCCGATTGAGGAATCCAATTTTTTTTTTTTTGACATGAGTTCAGTTTTGATTCCAGAATTGTCAGCAGACGTCAAATCGTGAAATAGTTCTTCTCATCGTAGTTGTTGTTGGCAAATTTAAAATTGGGTTCGAATTCACTGCCATCATAGCAGAAAGTTTTCATTTTCAAATGCCAAACTCTAATACCATATAGCAATCGAGAAAAGCTAAAAAAAAATTTGTGTATTATCATTGGTCAAAAAACTATATACCAAAGATTTTAACTCAAACCTAGTTACAATAACTGAAAAAATATCATACACTAATCACAAAATCATCTCCTAAAGAATACTTTGACACAATATCAAACCTTAACGAAGTAAGAATAAATCAATTTGAGATTAACTCCAATAACACTAAAAAAAATTGTGCCAGTTGAGATGAACTCCAATAATACTAAGAAAAATTGTGCCAAACAAATCTAAACTCAACTAACCCATAATCAAACTATATTCTTATCTCTTTGGTATCCTTCTTGTATTTATTTTTGTCTTAAGCTTGCTTTTTATCCTCGTGCTATTGTTTCTCTTATATTTGTATTTTCACCTTAATGTAACTCATCCATTGTCTTTATTAGAAAGTCTCATCAAAAAATAATTATGACAAATTTATTACAATAGTTATTTATTTTTGATATTTTAAATTAAACCCTGTTGATTTCCATGTGGCTATATATGCTCACACCTAATTATTCTTAGAGAAAATATACACAGAAGAAAAGTATGTTTGGACTTTCAAAATTCTTAAAAACATAAGCTACCTAATTAGCTATTATAGGGGCATTCGAGCTGCCAAGTAATATTTTGAACATGTGTGGCCATACCTATGATTTATGGATCAACGCGTCCACGTATAACTTGATTTTCAATCATATTTTTACCATACATAATTATATTTTACAAAAATTTTACTTTTTAAAAAACAATGCGAAATTCTACATTGATTATAATATGACATTTCTCAGATAAAAATGATATTTACGGAATAATGATAACTACTGATATTGAAGCCGGTACTAGTTAAAAAAGTAAAATCATGTAGATATTTACGGAATAATGATAACTACTAATATTAGTTGTGTGGATTAATTAGGTATTGGAAGAAAAAATTTAGATATATAAAACAAATACACGGAAAACAGTTTCTGGCGTTTTTGTAATATATTGGCGAATTAGTAATAAAATTGGTCTCTTTCTATAAAGAAACCGAGAAAAGACGTACGTGTTGCGATCTCTACAACTTTGAATTCTATTTCTCTATGTGATTGGTCACTTATTGAGTCCATTTAATTAGTCAACATCGAGTCAGTTCAGTTTAAACCATGATTTGGAGAAACTTTGAAAATGTTGGTTGGTTTTGGTCTTTTTGGACAAAATACGTATGCATAAACGTCAGAAATTTGACATTTGTTGCATGAAACAGACGCATAAACATGTGTCCAACAATTTCGGCCTCAGAGACGAGAGAACATCCATACCAAGTTGTCCATCCACGACCTCCTTCCATATCAAAATGGAGCTTCCCTTTCTACCATTAATTCAACCCTAATTCGAGACTACGAATACATATTCATATTCAGCCTTTTGTTTAGGTTATAAATTATTTACTTCTTATTTTGTATATCTCTTTTCTCAAGGAAAAATATCACGAAGCTCTTGTGGCAGATTTCCAGAAGAAATCCTAAAAGATAAAAAAGCACTTTTTTTGTTAAATAAAAAAACTATATTTGAACCAAACAATTTGTATAATGTTGAATTGCTTATAGTTAGATGGTTAACTGTTTATTTTTACAGAATTTTCATCGAATAACTTTGCGTTGTAAGATTTAGAGTTTGAATCATGACCAGATATTATCAAATCTATTTTTCAAATATAGAAAATAGTTTTAATGATAATACTGATTTTGTGCATGGTGATCATGATTGTAGTAGTATCTATCTATGTTAAAGTATGTTGGGCTAGGAATTCATGATTTTTATTGTTTGTAATCAAACAATTAGGTTTAAAATGAAAATTTTAAAAATATTCGAAGAAAAACTAATAGTGATAAAGTATTAATGAGAGTCCACGCAACGAGCACATGTGTTCAGACCTCTAATGGGATAGACAAGAAGGTGGAAATCTCGAAAGAACATACTAACCATTCTGTAAATTTAGGTTTTTCTTTTTAAACCCCAAATTAATAATTTATAGTATCAAAATAACCCCAAAATAGATATGTTCGTTTGACACACGAATTATATTGTGTATCTTCGTTTTCCGATCATCAAAGAATTTTTTGGCCGACTCTTAATTGATTTTAATTATACATCACAAGATTCATACGAAACTCCAGTAGTCAAATTGACTATAAAAAGAAGATTATATACTTTATTTTCAAGTTGTAATGCGACTTATCGTTCTTTAATGTACTTTTAATTCAGTCTCTATCTAATGGACATGTTTAATCAAAGAAAAACTAAACATATCCTAATAATAAGAAAATAAAAATTTGAAAGCCTTTTAACATAAATAAACAAAGATAAATTATAAGTAATGCATTTCAAATTTTATTTCAGCTTTCACTCGGAGTTCTCTACAATTTAAATAAATGTATTATTTCACAAATACATGTTGGGTTGGGTGTGTAGAAATAATAATTAGGTTACATGCGTCAGTCCTGGACAATAGATCTTCACTTTTTAGATGTTAAAGATCCTCTTAACTAAAACAGAAATTACCATGATATTAAAATAAAATAAATGTAGACACAACTTTTATTATTGTTCTTATCAACAATTAGATCCATAAATTTAGATTCATAACTCAATTACAGACCTTTAACCATATCACATGAAATAATGTACATTTAATAATTGTTTGTAATCCTACAATTGATTTATAAAAACAGAAAAAAAATAATTTAAAAGGTAAAATAGTTGTGTAGAAAAATTAAAATAACCAAAAAATATGTGGTTTAATTGGTTTACTTCTCATCTAGTTGGTATTAGATAATAAATTTGAATTTCATCGAATTTCAGTTATAACATTTATATTATGGATAATCGATCTAATTGTCAAAAAATAAAATAATAACAAATAAATAAATAACAGAAAGGTGTGGACACATTTGCAAATCGCAATCAATACATGAGATTAATTAGTCAGTCGGTTTTGAAACAAATTAATCATATACTTTTGTAGCCTCGAGTATGTATTTTATATAATTAAATGGGCTTTAAAAATCATTTTCTTATAAACCCATAAAATAAACACAATATATATCATATTCATATAATATCACCGAAACAATGGCTACCAAGAGTATATTATAATATAAACATCAGCATTTATTAGTCGGTTAGAGTCGTTTTCCGATGATCCAAAGATCCATATATTTCCATATTGTTATGTGCATCAACAATTTAAACCTAAAAGAGATAGACCACTTTTTCTATTGCCACTTGTTTTGTTTGTTGTTTATACATTTGACGAACTTAACTCATCTGTCAACTATTTCGACAACTCTAACTGCTAACCATTTTTGTTTTAGATCATAAATACTTTCATCGTCCTTTAACTTCAATTAATTTTTCATTTATAGTTATGAATTTAGATTTAATTTTTCAATTGAAACCACACATATATATAAGTGGAGTATCTCGGTGGAAAAAAAAAAGGAAGAAAAAAGAGGACGAGTAACCAAAAATTGTTCATAAATGTTACGAAATAAAGTAACTGTTACTAGTGCTGGAAATAATTATCCGGATCCACCGGATATCTGAATCCGAAAATTAATTCGAAAAATGGATATCCGGGCCAAACGGATACGGATACTGATAGGAAATTTATATATTTTGTGAATACAGATACATATAGGGATATTGCAAAAAAGTGGGACCGAATATCCGGATGTTAAGCCGACCTATCAAAGATTTAAGCCCATTAAGAGTTAAACCCATTAAATGTGGTTAATTTAAGCCCATCAAAATTGTGATGCCCTAAGCCCATCGAAACATGAAACCCCTTCACCGTTGCTGAACGGAAAAAATTTTGGAAATCGCACAAAATTTTGAGAGAATTCAAACCCTAAGCTTTGATTTCTTCACCCTCAATACCTTTAGATCGTCTTCTTAAAGTTTATCCAATGATGTCATCTCGTTATCTATCTTATCCTCCATAGCTTTCGCTAACGTCAAAACTTGTTTCTCGATTATATTCCATCAAATCAGATTAAAATTCACTAAGCATCATTCATCGCAGCTCAAAATCAAAAGGTGAAATTTGCTAAGATGTCTCTCTCTCTC
>JAKUCM010003701.1:0-15775 GCA_023374145.1 Lepidium sativum | reverse complement strand
AAAAGAGAGAGAAAAGACGAATAAAGCGTGACAAGAGTTGTTGTCTCGGAGCTTTGTCCTAAAGATTGTGCCTATCTGTCCCAGGTTGTTACTATAGACAAGTCCAATCGTGCCACCACAAAAATAAGCTATATAGTAAAGCCAGAAATCTGACCTGCATAAGAGAAAAGATAGAGGATGTTCCTCTCCAAGGATTTCAAGCTGGTTTTTTGTAATGAGCTTATTGCAACACCTACCATCATCATCTTCAATGAAACTCTTCTGATCAAGAGTAGTGATGGTTCGCACTACATCATCATTTAGCAACTGGTAGCCTTCGTAGCTGGCTTCACGTGTCGCCATTCCTTTATGCATCTCAAGCTCATCGACATCAACAAGAATGAAACCAGAACCTTCTAAACGGAAACTGGAGTGGATATTGTGTAGATACCAACTGCGAGCATAGACTAGACCAGGTAGGCAGAGAGGGAGAATCAAGAGAAGAATTGATCCACCAAAGAGAAGACGAGCTGAGGTTGCATCAGAAGTCTTTGAACCAAACAGAAGCAGATAAACACCGTTCAAAACCGCTAATACGTTAAGCAAGAGAAACATGAAAGAGTCTCTTCGAACTCCATCTGGAGGAAGAGGTTCAAGAGGCGGTTGGCGAACAATAGGAATGAGAGCAGCAAAGGAGACAACAAGAGGTATAAGGGCGTTTAAGAGTAGGGTATAACTCTGTAGAAACAGGATTAATTGCGTTGTAAGCAAGAGTGTATAAAGCAGCACTTACGCCATTGAAGCTCACTGTGAGAGAAAGTGCAAGTGATCTGTTTGCAGGGAAGTTTCTGATGCAGAGCACAAAGCAGACTGTGTTAAACCAACAGATACTTGCCCAGCTAATAAACAACACAGAAACACCTGCCATAAACATCACAGAAACCATACTTAGTCGCAAATTCCATCCCAAGGAGTACCAGAGACAAAATCCTAACAAGTTTTCACAATCTTCTCTCTTGGATTTTGTAGGTTCTTTGGAATAATAGGAATGTTATAATCTACAAAGGCATCATGTTCAATGCCATGGACACCATTACTAAGATTAGAGAAGACACTCTGCATCGGTTAAAGCCAAAGAACCTTAAGAAGGAGAATATCATGGTCAGTTTCCAAATCAAGTGGTTAAAGATGTGAAATGGCATCCTCCACCATTGGGTCTTTTAAAGTGCAACATAGGTCATTCTTGGTCCAATGCTAACGGTCTGGGAGGAGCTTCATGGATTCTGAGAGAAGAAACTCGCCATGTCTTGTTGCACAGCCGCATGGCTTTTTCCAAAAATTGATTCCTTTTTTGAGGTTTAGTTTTTAAGCATTCTATGGGCCATGGAAAGTATGGCTTCTCACAAGATTTCATAGATCAGTTTTTGTACCGAGTCCTCAATTATTTGAGATAGGTTTGAAACCCAAAGCTTGGCCTGCCTTTTGGTTATTATGCAGAGAAAATTGGTCTGTCTCTTATGCTTTCAGTCTAGTGATAGATGCCTAATTTACTAAAAGTAGGTGCATTTTGTATATCCAGATATCGAATTTTATTGTTTGCATTATATAGAAAATTAGCTATCAGGTCGATTCGGGTGTAATCCAAAAAGTGCTTTGGTACTACTTTTACTACCTTTCGTTTTCGATCGAGACACTCACACACTAAACTCATGAAAATTCAATATCTAAAAAGACAATTACAGTAGAACCTCCATAAATTAATACTCGATAAATTCATAACATCTATAAATTAATAAAATTCTCTGGTCCAAGTCGAGTCAGTGTAAAATTTGATCAAATTTAATAAATTAATAAGATAATAATTATTTTGAAACTCCTATGTAAAAAAAATAGTCCCAATAAAATCATAAATTAATAATTGTAAATATTAGGCATACATAATTATCCTTACGATAATTTAGTAAAATATGATTATAGTGTTGTGCTGGACAATTATCTACCACTAACAAAAACTCTTCTATCATGCATGATCTGATCAAACCAACAAATATATACTTCAAAAATCATACTTGTCATCTAGCTCTTTTGTTAACACGATAATGACAATTCAAGCTATTCATGTTCACATTCTTGATACAACGTGGCTTTGCAAATTTTCCAATGAATCCAGTAAGGAATTTTTTTAGACTCATCTTCATTGCAACAAATAACAATTGTTAGTCTTTCTTTGTCTTGCTTTTTTTCTTCAAGTTGTTATGTAGCAAGAGATATGATCAACTTGTAATTTGTAAAACAAACCAGTTTCATTCATATCAAAAACATCATTCATAGAGAATTTATCTATTGTTTCCCTTATAGCTTCTAGTTTCTTATCCATGTCTTGCACATTGATTGAACCGCTTTCTCCAAAACGACGAAAATGATTTGATACCATGTCGTAACTTGAATTTTTCAAGCCAGAGAAATTGGTGTTCCACGTTATCTTGAGGGTAGATAAGTTTTATTGTCTCTTTTGTCTTATCTAAAGTTATTTCTCCCCGTTATATTCACTCGGTCTTGGTATTGGAGAAACCACCAAAAAGAACTTTTTCATTTCTAGATATTTTGCTAGTTTGTGCCGCTTGATATTATTTCTGATTGCCAAAGTTGTAGAAAGATATTCAGTTGATCGTTTGAATGTGTTTAAGATTGTACCTTGACTAACTTTTAAATAAAAATTTTCTTCAAGTCACAATTTCATATCTTTTTGAGTGCTTGTGGTATAATCTCTCTTGTACTCACATAACTCTTTTTGTATTTGATCTGTCATGGTTGATTTTGTAACACATTAAGATGAGAAGTCATTGCTAGGAATGTGTTAAGAAAAGATGTAAGAATGATGAAAAACATATCAAAGCAACATTAATATATATAAGAAACTCATAAATTAAAAAATAGTCATCAAAAGAAAATTGGAAAATCAACATATACGTATAAATTATTAAATATATGTTGATATTCCATTTTTCTATTTAATATAAATGAAAAAAGAAATAGAAGGTTAAACAAAAAAGTTTGATAATATGTGCCATAAACAAACTTTCGTATTTTACATTTCTGAATATTTATATTTTTAAAGATTTTTATATAAATTAATAATATTAATATTTATCTAAATTAATAATTTTTCAACGGAGTAACGGTGGACTGGGTATTGTTAGATACAAAACGGAGTAGATTGAGTCTTTCGTCTCTACACGCGGAGGTGGAAGCAGTGATCTGGGCACTACGATCTTTGCAAGAGATATTAGTCGAGATTTTAACGGACTGCGGGACGGTGGTGTGGATATTTGATCGCCCGAAGGCATGGTCGGCATTTTTACCATATCCAGAGGAGTGTAACCATCTCAGATCATCTTTTTTCCCTTTGTCACTTATCGGTAATTCTTAGAGCTTTGAACCACAAAGCAGATGCTTTGCCCCGGTCTGGCGCGAGTATCTGTGGTGGAGCTGTAATGTTCTTTGTTTTTGTGTCTATCTTTCGCTTTTCTGTCGTTGAGAAAAAAAAAATTAATAATTTTTCAAATTTCCAAACATTATTAATTTATAAAGGTTAACAAGGAAACATATTGAATTTTTATCTGTGCTTTCCACAAAGCTTAAGATAACACCGTCAATTACCGTCCTTCCGCCATAGAAGGAAAAAAAAAGCACGCACTTCTCTTTTACACGAAATTATAAAGAAACAGATCAAACCATCATGAACACGATTTCAATTTTCTTGTTTATCATTCTTATTTCATCTTCCCATGGTGAAGACGACCTGCTTTGTCTCAAAGGCCTGAAAAATTCAGTCATTGATCATTCCAATCAACTCAGCAGCTGGGTTTTCCCAAATTCCTTCATCGTCATCGTCTATTTGTAAACTTACCGGAGTTTGTTGCTGGAACGCGAAGGAGAATCGAATTATCTCCCTTCAGCTCCAATCAATGCAACTAAACGGTCATATTCCCGAGTCTCTCGAGCTTTGTCGCAGTTTATAAGATCTCTCTGATAACGATTTCTCCTGTTTAATTCCTTCAGAAATATGTTTATGGCTTCCTTACCTTGTCAATTAGATATATCCGGTAACAAACTCGCCGGTTCGATACCGTCTAAGATCGTTGACTGTAAATTTTTAAACACATTAGAGCACCTCCATTGAGGGGCTCTTAAAGAGTTTCTTAGTGAATTTTAAAAAAAAAATAAAGCAAAACATATATTAAATGTAAGAAACGGTTCTTAATAAGGAATTTTAAGAGACTCTTAAGAGACTCTTCGTGTCATATGGAGATTGGTTAAGGCATTTTGACCCCAAAAAAAAAAAAGTGTCCGGACTCTTGGGCTTTCTTCTCTTCCTCCTATTCTCTCTGTGGCTATTCTTAGCTTTTCTGAAACTCCCATTATCGTTTCTTCAGCTTAATGAGTGTGAAAGAGATGAATGAAAGCGGCAAAGGCGGAGGGAGTGGAAGCGGAAACATCAGCAGCAATGGTTTGGTGATGAAGAAGGAAGGATTAGGGTTTTCTTATGGGGGGAATGAAATTAGAGAACCTTTTTGCTTTCAAAGCTCTTCAAGTCTTCACGGGATTTAGCGTAGGTTGCGGAGTAGGTATCAGGCAGTGGTGCACTTCTAAATTGTTGATGCTGTTGGTATTCTCCTTGTTCCAGCTCAACCCACAGCTATGGTTAGTCATATTTCTCTGTATCTTTGGGATTCAATGATTGCATAAATGCTTCACATGTTCCTTACTCCGTGATTGGAAAAGAATGTCTATTGGATTTTTTGTTTGATCCTGAGTATGGTTTATTCAATTTGAAAGTGATCTAAGAGATGGTTGTTGTCTCTGTATTCTGTTATGTCGGGAATGTGAGATGCTTGAATGTTGTTATTTTGTCTCATTTTTTAGATGGATGCTTTGTATGTTTTGTTTGGAAGTTCTAAGTGTTGGATAGTGTTTTTGATTGTATAGATATACAAGAATCTTGGAGAGAAATATGGAGTTGAGTACTGAGAGGCTGAGATACTTACTAGATACACAAGAGCTTATCAGAAACCATGAGGTGGATCTCATCTTAGGTATTAATCATCATCTTCTTCCTCTCTATCTGTTTCTTCTACTCCCAAGAAAAATCATCACTAAGCAAAATGTTCATGTGTTGCTTTTTATCTCTTGAATGCCATATTAAAGCTAGATTCCCTTATGTCTAGTTGTTATTAGCAACACCACGTGCGTTGAATGTATATATGATTCTTGTTTCTTTTGTTTGGTAGGTATGTTAACGATGCAAGACCGTTCTAGCAGTATATAGTGGCAGCATCAACATGTTGTTCAGATTCTCAGTATTTTGAAGAGCTTTACAGCTACTTTACTACAGAACAGGTTTGATTTACTTTTCCATATGCTGGAGGAACGCTTTGAAGTTTGTTTCTTTCACTTGATATATCCTCCATTTGTTTCCCCAGGCGTGGAAACCATGAGCATGAATCTCTCAAGGAAACTACAGCCAAATTGATGCCAAAACTTGGAAACACTAGTGAAACCACCTTAAGTCAAAACGAGATAGAAGATCAGGCACCTCAATCTCTGATCGAACAGAAGAAACATGTGGACATGACAACACCTTACAAGAGCAGTGGTTCATCTCCTACCTCGAGAATGTTCGGTTCCCGAACTGAGGAAGTGATTAACAATTTCTAGAAAATCCAATCCTGAAACAACAGGACACAACAGCGGAAAAACAAACATTTATATCACAGAATGTTACTTACATTATCTTGCAGGTTTATTTTCATTGCTGTTTTCTCTGTTCAACACATTCTATGAAAGCAAACATGCATTAGATCACATTGTCTTATATATATCTTCTGTGAGTGCAGACAAATGTGCTTATTTATTTGATATACATTTCTAGATTGGTAAAGATACAAGCCAGGTACCTATCTCCAAGACTTTTGTATTGGGTAACAATTATTTTTGGAAGAGAAGCAAATGGAAACAGTGTAAATTTTAAGAACCTTGTGTGGGTTCTACCATTGGAACCCTACAAAACTTAAGAATCTCATTAGGGGTTCTTAAGTGATTAATTGTAATATAAAAATGTTAAGAAGTCCATTTAGGGTTCTTATGGATGGAGTTGGTCTTAGCTCTTAGTGACAACAAGTTGACCGGTCTGGTCCGGTCTCTTCTCAGTTAGGCCGGTTGAACCGTCTCGGTCATCTTTCTCTTGGTAACAACGATCTCTGCGGTTCAATTCCTTCCGACCTTTCTCGTTTCGGAGAATATGGTTTTCGCGGTAATGCCAGACTTTGCGGTAAGCCGTTATCGAACTGCTCTTCGTTTAACAGTAAAACCTTAGCGATCATCATAATCGCCGGCGTAATTGGGGCTTTTGGGTCATTGTGTGTTGGATTTGGGATGTTTTGGTGGTTGTTTATTAAAGGTAGTAGTAGAAGGAGGAAGGAGAATGGTTACGGTGCCGGAAAATCTAAAGATGATAGTGATTGGATTGGTCTATTGAGATCACACAAGCTTGTTCAAGTAACTCTGTTTCAGATACCAATTATGAGATCAAACTGCTTGATCTAATTGCAGCTACTAACAATTTCGATTCTGAGAATATCCTTGTTTCCTCGAGAACTGGAGTTTCGTACAAAGCTCGTTTAAGTGATGGGTCTGCACTTGAGGTTTAGCGACTTATCAGTGGTTGTGAGCTTAGTGAGAAACAGTTCAAGTCTAAAATGAACAGATTAGGTCTGATCAGGCATCCAAATTTGGTTCCACCTCTAGGGTTTTGTGTTGTGGAAGAAGAGAGATTGTTGGTGTACAAGCACATGGCTAATGGGACATTGTATTCTAGGCTGCAGCAACGTCTCATTGATTGGCCTACTCGGGTTAGAATCGCAGTTGGAGCAGCTAGAGGACTAGCTTGGTTGCACCATGGATGTCAACCTTCGTATATACATCAATACATTAGCTCAAATGTGATTCTCTTAGACGAAGATTTCGATGCTCGTGTTATAGATTACGGTTTAGGGAAGCTAGTGAGTTCTCAGGATTCTATGGATAGCTCTTTTAGTAACAGCGATCTCGGTGAGTTGGGTTATGTTGCGCCCGAGTATTCAAGTACTATGGTTGTGTCTTTGAGCGGAGATGTGTATGCGTTTTTTATTTGTGCTTCTTGAGGTAGTGACAGGACAAAAGCCTGTTTCGATAAACAATGGTGAAGAAGAGTTTAGAGGGAGTTTAGTGGATTGGATCGGTAAGCATTTGAGTAATGGTAGAAGTAAAGATGCGATTGATAAGAGCATCTGTGGTAAAGGATATGATGATGAGATAATGCAAGTTCTGAGGATTGCTTGTAGTTGCGTTGTATCAAGGCGTAAGGAAAGACCATTGATGATTCAAGTTTATGAATCTTTGAGGAATTTGGGAGATTTACATGGTCTCTTCTCTGAGTATAAAGATGAGTTTTCACTCATCTTTAACAGACAATAACATAGAATTCTACATAGAGTAGTCTCTGTAAGTAAATGATTGATAATGTTTTTTTTTTACTTCTTGCTCAAAGAACTCTCTATAACTTACTTCTTTATAGTTAGTTCTCACTTTGTGTGTGTGTGTGCGCTGTCTAATTTATGTATATTCTGATAATACATCGATAAATAGTAGATAACAATAGGCTATATTCTGGAAATATTTCTCTCTTTTTCCTTCTTTCTGTGAAGTATTTATTCGCGAGGACGACGAAGAAGCAACTGTGAAAATGGTTTCTCGCGGGTTTTCTCTTTTTTTGGTCATCATCTTCGTCTACGCTGCTTCAATTCCATCCACTCTTCTTGCCAGAGCTCATGAACAGTTCGTTCTCTTTTTGTCTTCGATATTAATTGACGATCGATCTCTGTCGTTGATCTAACTCGTTTTGATTTTCAAGCCTGTAAAAGTTAATAACACTGCGTCTATCTATCTTACAGAAATGAAGATGAAGAGATCAGAAGCGTTGGGCGTAGATTCCTTCTAAGTTTCAAAGAAACTCCAAAAGGAAGTAACATCACCTTCGCATGCTCTCCTTCAGGTCCTTGTGTTTCTTGCAATTCCTCCGAAAAGGTTTCCACTTTCCATTAATTTCCTCTGTAATTGGATTTTAGTTTCAATCGAATTTGCTTAAACTGTTCTGTTTTCGATATCGGATCTGTGTTGAATCTGATGGTGATAACGAAGTTAGGATGAATGTTGGGGATCTAGCTTAAATCAATGATTTATCAGCCATATATATTATACAGTGAATTGGATTTGGAGTAGTAGGAATCCCAATTTATTTATTAAAAACAAGAGATTTGGTGAAGAATCAATGATGGTGGATTTGTGTGTGTCATGTAGAGAAAAGAGAACTATCGTTGCAGTGAAACTGGTTATCGCATTCGTTTCAAATGTAAAGAAGCGAGAGAAGGAGGTTTACAAAAGAAAGATGTAGAAGAAAACGCAAACTAATCAATCAAATCTCGACGATGAAGAAACACAAAATGGTCAAATAAATCTCGATGATGAAGAAACGAAACCAAGGAATCTGCTTGATTTTGTACCAGCAACGAAAGTAAAGTCTCAGTCTTACAAAACTTACAAAAGCTGTGTCCCATCTGCTGATGAGGAGAAGTTATCAGTTCTTGGTTTCGAGGTACATATAAACACTATTTGCTCACTTTCATTTTGGATTTCAGTAAGTGTTTGTTTTTTGGTATGATTCGGTTTACGCAAATCATCTGGATACACGGACAGGCAATGATGCTAGGACTGTTACTGATAAGTGGAACCGCTATATACATCAGAAAGAAACAGACAGTACCGATGCTTGGAGTGTCAAGTGGAAGATCACAAAGTAGCTCTCGGTTTTAAGAGAGCTTTTTTCTGGTATGTAAAACTTTCCATTTGCTCACTGAGAAGAACAAATTTAACAATTGTCTTTGGCTATTGGAAAGACTAAGATATATGCTTGAGTGTATAGAATAACTTTAGGGGTATTCATACAATTGGGACTACTTGTTTTATGAGAAACACAGTTTTCAATTTGATATTATAACTTTGCTTTACAGCTCTTAGAATTGTAGAGAGGAGAATATCGATACATTTGAAAACATATCTCTACTTTACCTCTAGAAGCTTGCCATTTAGCATGTTAGCTTGGTCTTCGACTAATTTTGCACGAGTCCGAGTAGCAGTATTTGTTCAAACACTAATACTAACTGTATGGAACTTTTGAAATCCTAAATCTATTGTTTGTTTTGTCTGTTGTAAGAACTTGGTTGTCCTGTTTTGTAAGCTTGACCAAAATATGAGTTCGTTGCACGAAATGTCCATACACGGTTAATTTATAACGCACCCTGTATTAATTAAATGAATTTTAGCTCTCTCTTTTTTTTTTTTTTTTTTTTTTTTTTTTTTTTTTTTTTTTTTTTTTTTTTTTTTTTTTTTTTTTTTTTTTTTTTTTTTTTTTTTTTAATAATAAAGAGTGGGAAAAATCCTAAATAAAAGGAGTTATCATAATTTAAAGAGTCGAGGCATCAATTGTGATCCCAGTTGTTCGAGATGTGAGGCAGAGAAGGAGACTATTAATCATGTCCTCTTCCAATGTTCGTTGGCTTTATAGACATGGACTCATTCAGATATCCCATCTGTGATTGATTCTTTCCCAGGGGATTCCATCTGGTATAACCTAGACTATCTTTTGTGGAGGTTACCGAAGGATGGTGACTTTCAATTTTTTCCTTGGATGATCTGGAATATTTGGAAAGCAAGAAATGAGTTTTGTTTTTTGAACATTGACAATGATCCTCGCAATATTCTATCACGAGTAATGGTGGAATATGCGGAATGGGCTGAGGCGCGTTTGATAAATTCGATACCTTGGAATCGATCGGTGAATCATACCGGGTCACTAAAATCCTCATGGATTTTCCTATCTACAACCAATTCAAGGTTCACGGCTTACAACTGTTCGTGGACGCTTCCTGGAAGATTACGGACCCAATTACCGCTTAGGATGGTTCGGATTTCAGTTTCGGTAGAGGGTAGTTGTTCGGGGGCTTGGTGCGTCCATCGGAGTTTGTCACTATTACATGCAGAGATAGAAGTTGTTCTTTGGGCTATGGAATCATTGTTAGCAATCCAAGCAGTAGAAGTAGAGATGTCGACAGGACTGTGAGGCGGTGTTGGAGATTTTTGCAAAGCCGGAGGACTGGCCAGCTTTCCTCCCCTATTAGGAAGACTTCACACGGTTACAACCTCTGTTCCCGACCTTTGTACTCACATCCATTCCGCGTCATCTCAATTATAAGGTTGATACTCTCGCCAGGTTTGTAAGAGAAACAAGTTATAGTTGATTGTAAACATTTCCATAGTGCGTTTTGCATGGTATATAAAATTGTCGTTGACAAAAAAAAAAAGAGTTATCTATTTTACAATAAAATTGCCATAAGAAAACTACTAACAAAAAAACTTACTTTTTCTCTTTTAATTTTTTTCTTCTTCTATGTCTTCTCGACTTCTTCGTCTTCTTTTTATTCTTCTTCTTCTTCAAAAATTTTCTTCTCCAAATTTTTCTTCTTTTACTTTCTCCACTGGATTCTACGTTTATCTTTCAAATCGAAGGTACTGTAATATCTGTTTTGCGATTTCAAATTCTAAATCGTAAGGTTTCTAACATTTTGATTTTGATTTTGAGACATTTCAAGTGCTAAACTTACAGATCGAGTGATTCAAGGCACTATTTGGTCAAGGTAATGATGTATTCCAAATTTTAGGGTTTAGTCTCGATTGTTAGTTTGTACTTTGGTAGATTTTGGTTGTTTTTCTAGGTTTTGTCTCGATTTTTAGTTTGGCAGATTTATTTATAACGTGGTAGACTTTGGTAAAGTTGGTTTATAGTGTGGTCGAGTTATTTATAGTGTGGTAAACTTTGGTAGAGTTAATATGGTAGAGTTTGGTTGACTTTGGTAGAGTTAGTTTAGAGTGTGGTAGGGTTTGGTAGAATGTGGTAGAGTTAGGTAGACTTTGGTAGAGTTTTTGTATAGTATGGTAGACTTTGGATGATTTTTTTTTAAACTGTTTTATAGTTTATTATGGTAGAATTTGGTAGAATTTTGTAAGTGTTCCCGGATGTGCTCGTCTAATCATATACAAATATGAGGGAAGTTCTTCAAAACTATTATTTAAAGTTCCTATAACTAGAGCCCGAGCTTCCTATAAAGTATGTTGTGCCTTCTAGTACTTCATCTGTATAAAATGCAAACAAAGCCGCAAAGTTATAACTAACTCTACCAAGCCAAACTCAACTAACTTCAACCAAACTTAAGTAAACTCTACCAAAGTCTATTATGTACTATTATAATTACACCAAACTCTACCATGAAAGAATTATATCCTCAAACCAAAATGTTTGTTTAGTGATTTAGCAACATGGGCGGGAATAACAGAAGGTCCAACACCACCAACAAAATCCAAGTATAAACGACCAAGAATATCGAAGGTTGTTTGATGTGCCCGAGATAAACTCTTTGTAAAAGAGCAAGTGTGTTCTCCACAATAGACCCGAATATAGAAATACAGACTCTCAACTTCGTGGCGTGAAGCACAGACTCTCCAAAAGTAGTTTGGAACCCAACATCTCACAAATGATAACATCTTTGATGAAGAGATGACGTCAAAGTCAAACATATGTAAAACAAAATATATCTTCAACCTTGACTCAAGGTCGTCTTTTGTGGGATAAATTTGTCCAACAACTAATTAAAGTGACCTCATTTCAATGTCTAAGTACTCATCATCAAATGTCGAATCTCTTTTCTTAGGAGGTAGATTTTTTCAATTTTCTTCTTTACAATTCCTCTGAATACATATGAAGTCTTCATCACGAGAGCTTGCACCAACTACATCCTTGCAGTCGTTTAATCTGATTTTTGCTTCTTCATTGTAGTCAACATGTTCATCTTCTTGTTTAACAGTTTGGCCTAACTTTACCACACGTTAAAAATAGTTTACCAAACGTAGAATCAAATTTATCAAAGGAAGACTCACATTTAGGCTCAAATCTTACACCTTCTCTTATAGGTATATGAGATCTCCTAGAAATCTCCACACAAAGATGAATTGCCTCCCGTTGGTCACAAATATAGTAGGTGTATCTTGTGGTAGTGCATGCGTATTTGATATGTAACTCAACTATACGTTATAGATTTGTTGATTTAGATCAAAATCTTCATGCACCGTCCTCGCAAACACATCATAACGTACATCTTCACTCAATTCCATGATTTTACAACCAAGAGAAGTATCCACTGGAAAGAACCAATGATTTTGGTCGAATTTTCAACTCTCACAAAGTTAGATGATTTGATCCATAGATCCAAAATCAAGAAAATGAGTTCAAAGGATAATGAATGAGGTCAAACAACATGATTTATGCTTCAATGGTGTTCAACTGCGATGAGTGAGCGAGAAAGAAGGTAAGTGATACAATAATTAAGGGTTAAAATTGTCATTATAAAAATTAGGTAAATGAATTAACTCTGTCAAACTCTACCAAACTAACATGACTAACTCTGCCAACATCTGCCACACTACAAATACAACTTTACCAAACTCTATCCCACAGTGTACGAAATCAATCAAACTCTACCACGCTGTCGTTATTAATTTTGTCAAAATCTACTAACCATCATTACGAACTCCACCAAAATCTACAAAACTGAAAACTTCATACACTTTGTCCCAATAATACGACTTCCTAATTACATATAAAATAATATGTTTATTTTTTGATTTTGAAATATTTAAGTATTACCCTATTAATATGGAGTATTCTAGCTAAATATATTTGAGTACTCTATATGGCAATGTAAAAATATGTAAAAGTCACTACAAAAGGAAAAGGGACATAAAGATACGCTACGAACACTTGTTAGTGTGTCTGAAGTGTCGGACTTATTTGAAGTCATCAGAAGTCAACTTAGATACCTTTGAATCGTAAATTGCACCTACAAAAAAAATTTGCATGTAATTTTTAAAATCTTGATTTGGTTTTATGAAAAATTATCTTCAGATTTTGAGTTTGCAGCTCAAAACATATTGATAATAAATTAATTAATTTTTAAATCATATATATTTGATTTGAATAATATTAAATTTTGGTATAGAATATTAATCGCATTCTAACATAATAATTTTTTATATACGGTGTGAGTTTTTATCGAAAAATCCCAACAATTCTTCTAAATTTCCAAAAGTTTTAGGGCTGGACAAATGTTGAAATCCACAAACAAATAGAGAAGCGAAGGATATGGACTCGTAGAGAGAGAAGTTCTCGCCACTTTAGGTATGGAGCTAATTTACAAAATAAGTTTATAGTATTATATGATTTAATTTATGATGATAAAATGAATCTGTAATTGCTATTTTTTCCGGTTACGTCGAGTAGAAGCTATTGAGTAAAACAAAGGCATAAGATTCTCAGCACAAATATACAATTACTCTCTCTCTTTTAGTAAAGTTGGTTTGTTTTCATGTAAAAATGGTTATAAATTTGATCGATGAGATGAATTATGCTTTCTATTTAAATATACAAACGGGATAGATTATGGCTGCTGCTATATGTGACAGTGATATAAATATATTCCTAAGGAACAATTTTTCTCTCTCTCTCTAGTCAACTTGTCATTTTCATCTTTTCATCATAAAATCACTTAAAAAAATATGCCTATATCTGTTTTTGCTTAGTGTAAATGGTTCGATATTTTGCATAGGTGAACTCTTGTGATAAAGTATTATATCATAAAATAATTCGAGACTAGTGGATACACAAACAATAAGTAAATACTATATACATTATATACATTTATGTGTATTGTATGGGTTTTTGTCATAAAATTTAAAATATGAGATATTTTTGGTTTTTGTGGGGATTATGGGTTTTTGTTCGGAATTTTTTTGTTAAAAAATAAAAAAAATAAATAGTGGAATGAATAATATATGTAAAAAGCAGTTTCTATATCTCTATAAAATACGGTTGGTAAATTTATAATATATAGATTAGATATGCATGCCAATGGGATGGTTATGTGCTTTAACTTTACCTTTTGGATACGAAAGACATGAATTGTACATGAGAAAAGTACGAGGGAACCCTTTGGCACGTGCAATATCATGTTAATACATATATTTTATTTTCTTGACAAAAATATATAATTTTTAGTGATTAAGAATATAAAACTGGAAACAATAACTATACATTCAAAAAAAACCATAAACTAAATACAACCATTCAAAATATCAAATTAATTATTGTCAACCATATTATTACAGGTCCATCGATAAGTGTATCGCTACAGAATTAACACCGTTAACAACATTATTATGTCCAAACAAAAAATGTTATAAAGAGTCAAACTTTTAAAAATATGATGAATTAAGCATGAATTTTTAAAATGTTAATTTAATCATAGTCATTTTGTTTGACCACACTATCATAAATCCATCGTTAACGATTCTTTTTAACCTAATCATTTCTTTTGATTTCAATATCGAAATCATAACAAATTTTAGTTCAAAAAAATTCAAAACGGATTGACATTATGATTTTAAATTGTGATTGATTAGGTAATGTTTGTGTGGATAATTTTAAACTCTTATCCTACTAATAATTTGATATAAACATTTGATGCAAATGTTAAATTCACTAAAAACAAATATAGATTTATGAACTAGTTTTAATTATCGATCAGTCATAGGACTCGATTGGAAACAATATGAAGAGGCTGTGTTGATGACAGGCATGGTTTTATGTTAATTGTTACAAATCAACAACAAAAACTGCATGAAATACGATAATTATAATACACGTATGATTAATAAAGTGAAGGCTGGTATATAATTCCCTCCATGTCACGTTTCAGACCACCTGTTCTATATTTCATTCTCTCCTTTTCTCTGGTTTTTTGAATGTTCTTTACAATTAACAAATTTAAATATTGCATTTAAAGGATTATATGTATGTATGGTATATTTAGATTATGTGGACAAAAGAGAAGACATAAAAATACGGGTTCACACTTAAAGATAACATTATTTATATATTTCAAAATCATAATTATATTTATAAAGATTTCTAACAAAATTGATGAGTTGTTCTTAGTTTGGTGATTATAATTATAACAAAAAAGATTCATAACAGAAATTATCTCTCTTTCTTTATACTAATGTTTGGAGTAAAGTTTGGATCCGTATTGAGCAGAATAAAAGCCATCGAACCTATAAAGAACACCAACCATCTTAACTCATCAAAGTGATAAGACTCTCTCTCTTTCTCTCTCTTTCCTCTTGCTTTTGTTGTCACTCATTTTTGTTCTCTATTCTAGTTTCCATTCAAGAAATTCGAATATAAACGCTTACTACTTTGATCGACCGATGCAATTAAATTTCTGTATATATTTCAACCAACCAAGCAACGAAGATAGGATAGCAGAAAGCATGCGAAGCCACCGTTATCTTCGTCTCCAATTCTTGTTCCGTACACTAATTACGCTCGGTTTAGTCACTCTTTTCTTCATCAATGTGTTTGTATTACAAAACAACAAGGCCGACAAAACAAAAGAGTCTACTACATCTGCGACCATGAACAACTCCGATTCAAAGCCGTCTTTTAATCACGCCAAAGAGATACAAAAAGAGCTTGAAGATGGATCAAGACATGGCAATGATCTTAACTATGTAGCCAGCAAAAGAAAAGTAC
>JAKUCM010003700.1:0-13977 GCA_023374145.1 Lepidium sativum | reverse complement strand
GCAACCATAGATGACGTTATCAAGGTCCAAATTGAAGGGTTTTCAAAGATGGCGGAAGAAGATGCTGCAGCTCGTGGTTTTCCCTCTGCTTAGTACCTTTGGTGTGAAGCACATGAAAGCAGGAAAAATATGTATCTTTTGTCTATGTTATGTTCTACTATAAAAGTTTAGTTGAGTTGCAGAATCTTTTTAATCGAAGTGCTTATCTTTTTCTCTTTATCCCACGAAAGAATAAGTAAAGTTTGCAACTGTTCTCACAAGAGAGATCTAAATACCTAAATCCTCGGTGTACATGCTAAACAAACCTCAAAACAGCTATACCAGAACTCCCAATTGCTACTAGCCTACTACTATCAATATCAATCAACTTCTCATGTATATTAATAGTAACCATATGGGTAACTCACAGATCGGAGAGCTCTGTAATGAATATTCTGATAAGCAGCAATATTCATCTGTTCTCCAAACTCTATCGACTTGGATGTAGCTGCTGCTGCCACATGCCTCCCGCCTTGCTCCTGACCCGGCCCAAACACAATCTCCTTGGTCTTCTTGCTGCTTTGTTCATAACGAGTGTGTGGGATCGTTGGGTGATGCCTATGGTAATGCTGCTGATGCTTCTGTTGCTGCTGCTCCTGGAGGAATTCGGCGTCCAAGGTTCTGTATAAGGCACGGCTTCAGCGCAGCTGTTAAATTTTCTCTGCATCTTTGGACATGAAAGGGGTATACTTTCCCGGGCGTGGGGTTCCTGGACTCAATGGGAGGTGGTTCATCTTTGTTGTGTATTACAAAGCTCTCTTGAATTGGCCACGAAGTTTTGGTAAAAGCAGAATGCTTTGTTTCTTGATGGTTGAAGTTGAAACTGACTGTCTGCTTCTTTCTGAGACCAGGAAACATTCCACAGAACAGCTCCACAAAAAATCCCAAGCATTCGCAATAAATAAATGCAACGATCCAACGAAGCTTTCTTCATGTTTTCTTGCTCATCTCCAGTTGGAATTGTGAGATTTATAGAGTTAAGAGAGAGTTTTGTAGAGATTAGAGAAAAAGAGAGAGTTTTGTAGAGATTAGAGAAGAAGAGATTAGGAGATTATGAAGGAAGAAATTTTATTCTCCTTAAAACATTTACAAGAAGATTTACAGCTTATTTATATGGAAGAAGACTATCCTATACATCAATATATTTGGCTATACAAACACCAAAACATAACTAGTTATGTTACTAAGCTTTACAAAAGGAGAAGGGGAAACATTTCCCCTTTGGTTCCAACGGCTCTTTGCTCTTTCCTAGGAGGGTCATGTGACTTTGAACCAACACAACCACTTGTTTAGATCCCAACTACAACCTTAGAGCCTAGTTGGTTCGATTAGGTTGTGTGGTGTCAATTGCTTCTTCTACAAGCAAGTTGCTTGTCTTCGAAGCCATTGTTCAACACTCCCCCTCAAGCTTGAATCCGCAATGTGGTTCATTAAGGTCAAGCTTGAAGTTGTAACTCTCCACTTCATTAAAAACCTTAGTGGAAAAACCCAATGGGATAAAACTGACTTAAGGGAAAAAGAGTGTGGTTCATCATTACGGCTTGAATGTGTTCACAAGTCCAAGCTTCGCGTGAATAAACTCACATACCTTAGGACTTGCTGCTTTGGTAAAGATATCCGCAAGTTGATCTGAACTCTTAGTGTAGCATGGCAAGATCACTCCTTGTTCCACTTTTTCTCGAACCTTGTGGCAATCAACTTCAATGTGCTTGGTCCTTTCATGGAATACCGAGTTGGATGAATATGGATTGCCGCTTGGTTATCACAATGCATTGTAATTGGTTCTTGTTGCTCCACTCCTAAGTCCTTGAGTAATGCTTTCAACCAAATGAGTTCATCCGTGAGTTTTCTCATTGCTCTATATTCGGCTTCGACACTTGAACAAGACACCACCTTTTGCTTCTTGTTCTTCCAAGTTACTAGGTTGCCTCCAAGGAACGTGCAATACCCAGTTTTTGACTTTCGGTCTTGTCTATCTCCGGCCCAATCGGCATCACAAAATCCTACCAATGTTGTGCTTTGATTTCGTCCCATCCATATGCCTTGATCCGTGGTTCCTTTAAGGTATCTAAGGATCCGAGTTACCATGTCCCAATGATGTCTCTTTGGTGCTTGCATATATTGGCTTGCTTGATTCACCGCAAAACTTATATACGGTCTTGTGATGGTGAGGTAGATCAACTTTCGCACCATCTTCCTATATAGGCTTACATCTTCAAATGGATCCTCCTCATCATACTCCCCCTTGCACGTTGCTTTGTAGGCATCTTTAAGTGGTGTTTTGGCGATCCGGGTACCTACATCACACTCAAGAAGGAGATCACGAGTATACTTTCTTTGAGATAGTAGGAGTCCTTCATTGGATCTCCATACTTCAATTCCAAGAAAGTATTTCATCTCACCCAAATCTTTAATATCAGGTTTGAGTGAACCCACGAGCTACGAGTCTTGATTTGTGGCGATCAATAGTCCCATCACTGTTGTATTTAATGGTAAAGATCCATCGAGAGCTCACGTTCCGAACCCTGGCTTCATGTTCACTTGTGATCGCATAACGCCATACCTTATCCTTCTTAGCCTCCTCATAGGTCTTTGGTATAAATGTCTGGTCCAGTTGAGTAAGAAATGCATAGTGTTCTTCCGGAATACCCGAGAGATCACATACACCTTGATAAGGGTGTCCTACGGCCATATTGTTGTAGTACATGCTCGGGTTAACCCACTTGGAAGGTTTCAGTGCCCTCGTGCTCTGTCGTGGTCTTTGAGAAGGCGGCTCGAGACCGTTGAGGGTGTCTCTTGACAAGTCAACACCGGTAGACTCATCGATGATCGTGGCGCTGATCGTGGGTAATGGTGCGTTGATCGTGGGCAAAGGGGCGCTGATCGTGGCTGGAGACCCACTTGTGGCCTCTGTCCCGGTCACTGCTTTCAAATCAGTCAAGTCATGCGTTCCAGGAACAGGTCGTACGCCGATCTCGGCTTGCACGTGATCCGCGCCTTGCGCTCCAATCGCATCCTCCATGCCGCTCGCGTTCCGCGCTCCGACTGGTGCACTTGCCGCGGCTTGGAGGCTGTCCGTGATTCCCAATTTTGCAAGAATCAACCGAAGGCTTTGAGCTTTATCCGACTCATTGTTGGAGAGGTCATGCAGGTCCTCCCACCTTTGATCATCATAATAACCCTTTCCTTCCATGAACTTTGCATCCCAAGAGATCAAAATACGTCTTGTATCCGGAATATAACATTTGTATCCTTTTTGAGTTATCGAGTAACCAATGAACATTCCCTTAACACTTGTTGCCTCAAGCTTATTCCTTTGCTCACCTGGAACAAGTACAAAGCACACACATCCAAATACCCTAAGGTGATCAATGGTAGGTTTAGTCTTGGTTAATACCTCAAATGGTGACATGTCGCCTAGAATTTTTGTGGGTGTTCGGTTAATCAAGTAGCAAGCCGAGACAACCGCATCACTCCAAAATATTTTAGGGATATGTCTATGAAACATCATAGAGCTTTCTACCTCCATGAGATGCCTATTCTTCCTCTCCGCAACACCATTTTGTTGTGGAGTATAAGGGCATGTTGTTTGGTGAATTATCCTGTGGGTTGCAAGAAATACTTGGAATGCATGGCTTGTGTACTTTCTTCCATTATCCGTCCTTAGGATTTTAATTTTGGCACTATATTGATTCAAAACATAAGTTTGAAAGTTAGTAAAGGCCCCAAGAACCCTATCTTTACTTGGAATTAAAGTAATCCAAGTAAATTTTGATTTTTCATCGATAAATGTCACAAAATATTTATGGTTCTCTCTAGATGCACAAGGAGATGACCAAACATCAGAATGAACTAGATCAAAACATTTTTCATATATGGTTAACGACTTAGGGAACACCGTTTTACAATGTTTCCCAAGTATGCAAGCCTCACAATTATCGTTTTTGAAAGAAATACTTGGACATAATAAACTTAATGTTTTAGAATGAGGATGTCCCAAACGGGCATGCCATAATGCATCATTGTCAATATTAATACAAGAATTTAAAGCCTTAAAACAACTAGAACTTGAATGGCTTGCAACTAAAGATAAACTCGGATTAGTCTTGATATCGTCTAGAAGATACAATCCGTTTTTGATACTCCCTTCTCCAAGAACTCTATCGGTCTCAATATCCTGAAAACACACTTTGTTAGAATCAAATATAGCCTTTCAATTTAAGTCTTTCACAGCCTTGTTCACACTTAACAAGTTCGATTTGAAATTGGGCATATAAAACGCTTTAGACTTTCTATCAAAAAAAATTCAAGCTACCAATCCCTTTAATTAGAACATTTTTGCCATCAGCTATACTAACACATCCTAGGGTTGGTTTCATATCCTCAAGAAGATTGACATTGCTAATCATACGGTGAGTTGCTCCGGAATCTACAACTAGCGACCTAGAGATTTTGGAAGCAAGAAATGAGTTACCGGATTCCTTTAAGGCATTAATTGATTTTATGAGTTCTTCAAGATCAGCCTTCCTCACATACTTGTCATGATTATCTGCCATAGATCCTCCTACAGCCGGCTGTACATTACTTGATCCGATCCCTTTTGTTCTGGTTTCTTCTTGAGCAATATGCGCATTTGGCTTGTCCCACGGTTTTGTTGGCTTGAGGTGAGGGTGTAAGGTCCAGCAACGATCCTTGGTGTGTCCCTTACGCTTGCAGTGGTAACACACAAAGGTCTTCCTTTCATCTTGGCGGTAAGACGCTTTGTTAGCTATAGCAAGTTCCTCCTTTCCACCGAGAAGGCTTCTTGAGCCTTGTTCCCTTTGAATGTAGCCACACACCTCTTCAAGGCTTGGGAGCTTATCTTGGCGAAAAAAGTGGCGGATTAGGTCACCATAGGCTGGGTTGAGGTTCATTAGAAGTCCAAAGACCTTGTCTTGTTCAAGTCTTTCTCCCAATACACTTGGATCCACCGTTGGCGGCCTAAGCATTTCAAGCTCGGCCCAAAGCGACCTATACTTTCCAAACCATTGAGTGAACTCCATACCCTCTTGACTAAGGTCATTAATAGCCTTCTTAACCTCATAGATTCGGCTAAGGTTTGAGAGATTTCCATACACCTATTTAAGAGTTTCCCACAATTGCTTAGCACTTTCACAATAGGAGTAACCTTCACAGATTGAAGGATCAAGAGAGCTTTAAATGATTACAAGAGCTACTTGGTCATCTTGATACCATTTAGCATGCTCATCCTCCACCACCAAGCTCGTGTCTTCTTCTTTTCCTTGACCCAAAAACCGGACCGTCCTCTTTGGAGCTTCCCCTTCAATGTGAGCCCAAAGTCCACGGCCACTCAAGATCGTTTTCACGGTTCTTGACTATAACACACGTTTCCTTTTTTTATCCAGCGGTCACACAAAGAAGTTCAAGGAGTAACAATGGTGGAACAACAATGGCGGAATCAAACAAGAGGAATTGAGAGAAAAGAGAAAGATTTGTAGCGGAATTAAGGGGTCTGATACCATGTGAGATTTATAGAGTTAAGAGAGAGTTTTGTAGAGATTAGAGAAGAAGAGAGAGTTTTGTGGAGATTAGAGAAGAAGAGATTAGGAGATTATGAAGGAAGAGATTTTATTCTCCTTAAAACATTTACAAGAAGATTTACAGCTTATTTATATGGAAGAAGACTATCCTATACATCAATATAATTGGCTATACAAACACCAAAACATTACTAATTATGTTACTAAGCTTTACAAAAGGAGAAGGGGAAACATTTCCCCTTTGGTTCCAACGGCTCTTTGCTTTTTCCTAGGAGGGTCATGTGACTTTGAACCAACACAACCACTTGTTTAGATTTCAACTACAACCTTAGAGTCTAGTTGGTACGATTAGGTTGTGTGGTGTCAATTGCTTCTTCTACAAGCAAGAGTTGCTTGTCTTCGAAGCCATTGTTCAACAGGAATCAGAGATGGTCTGACCAATGTTATAGGCTCTTGATCAGGAACAGCTTCAGATAGTTCTTGATCTTAATATATACACAACAGGCCAATATGTCGGTTATAGCCATTATAGGGTAGCAGAAGAGAAAGATGTTTGGATGTGAACACTCACGGTATGATATGAAACGATAGAAGTGAGTCTACGTTGCAACAGAGCCAACGTGTAGCCAAAGAAACCTGCCGCTACAAGATTTGCAATTCCTGTAACATTAAAGGCATCAAATCAGAGATGTACATTAAAGATATAATAAACGGAGATAGACCATTTAAGAATGACAGAGGCAACAACAAAGCAAGGATTTTGGTATGTAACTATAATTACCAAGTGGAAAGCCACTTCCATACTGATAAGCACAATCGTCGAAATGGAGTTGAATCTCTCTGATAGCTTGGTTTCCTCGGTCAATGACTAGCAAAGAACAACTGCTTCCGATATACAGAACATCAAAATCATTCGAGAACTTTGCATCTGCACTCGGGCCATCGACATGACCTCCCCCAACCATTCTCCCCCCAGCAATGGTTGTAACTCCTGCCATCGCATTGTTCTTCTTTCTCAATACGAATTCTTACCTCTATACGTAAACAAACAACATTGATCCAAAGGCAGTTACCTCCTTCACTGATCTTCCTAATAGCATTATTCACAGTATCTGCCACATAGATATTTCCTCTATCATCCACGGTGAGTCCCTTAGGATTGTCCAACCTGGCGTCTCTAAATCTACCGTCCACATGTCCACGATATCCTTCAGGGGAGCCAGTAATCAGCCTCGGTCTGCTATCTGTCAATGCTCCAAGAGTTACAACTTGCTGTTCAAGAATTCTTCCACTAGTTAAAGGATTTTACTGTAAAACTGCTGCAATTAATATTCTGAGATTTGTATGGTTGACCACCTTCTTTAAATCCAAATTCTCAAACAAAGAAAAACGTCAGGAAAATCTCCGGATTTTCAACTACTGTATTTTGAATAAAAATCTCTCAGTATTGTCATCAGAGCAATGTCTATAGTCCATGTGGACAGTGCATTACGATTAGGTAAGAAAATAGTTTTCTTTTTCACGTGAAGACAGAAAGAAAAAACGTGATTTCATCATCCGTATTCAAAATACTTGAGGATCAGCAAATATTGAAATCCACGACGTCTGACGCAAACTTAATAGTACCATACTACAATCGGAAAATTTTGGAAGTTCGATATCAAAGAGATAGTGGCAGGCACTTACATAGAGAAAGAGATGAGGAAATCTTGTAAATGTTACTATTCTGAGAATCCAGAATAAGCAATTCTCCATTAGGCAAAACATCGAGAGAATACGGTTCGATACCGAGTTTGCTTCCGTCTAACACAGTCTCCACTGAATACCCATCTTCGAACTTCACCATCGATTTCGTCGAAACAGCTGATTAGAAGAAATAAGAAAAAACCAAGAATTATAAACCCAGGAATCAAACGGTTACAATCTTAATCCGTGAAGAGAAGAAATCAACTCAAAACCTGTTTTAGTCGTGGTTGTGAATAGGGACCACAACCATTTCATTAACGAAGTGCCATGATTCGAGATGAAACCATTTATAATCTCTGCAAGAGTGAGGAAATGTGAGCTTGAGAAGATTATAGAAAGATCGAACCCAGATCAAAAGAGAGTGTGACATTGTAAAAACAGGGTGAAAACTAACTCGCTGGTGAAGGAGCTGAAGCTACAAACCCAGAGAAGAACAGAATGAGAATACCCAGAAACAGAAAATGCTACTCATTATTTAGGTTGTTCAGAGAGAGACCAATAGTGGAGTGAGAAAGATGAATGGGAAAAACGGGAAATGAAAACCTAGTTCATATCTTAAAAAAGCAGAGAAATGGCAGAGACTGTGAAGATGAGAAAGAGATGAAAACAAAAAAACGGTGGAGACTGCTGTTGAAAGAAGTAGGGACAGTCTGTGAGAGAGGAAGGAGAAAGGTTGAAGAAAACAAAACAACCAAAAACAAAAAAAAAGAGAGGCCTAGAAAAGTGACACATTTGTCATACCATAGACGTCGGCGCAACTATACCTTTATGGTTTGGTGATTAATTTTAGATTATAATTATGTTAATTTTAAAAATGGGTATTTAGCAGACTAGCAGTTGAAGGATATAATTTCTTAGTGGAGATGAACAATCAGAACAATAGTGATTGCCACTTTCTAATAACTACAAAGCCAAATTGTTCATTTGATTACTCCCTGTCAATACAGTCTACTTCTATACAAAGAGATGAAAACTGCAAATTCTAAAGACCAGGGAGAGAGGTAAAAGAAAATACCCTCCCACTTCTCAAAAAAAAATCACACAGAGAAGTGCGCATGTTAACCTTCATATACAACCCCAAATCCTAATTTATTACACCCTTTCAATGTTGGTTAAGACTAGTCACACATGGAGATCACTTTCGTTATCACACGATGCTCTCAAACGCCACTTGCGTGTGCAAGGAGGATTCTTGTTGATACTCAGGCTTCGAGCTGCCCGATGCAGCGACCAATCCTGCTAGGAGCTTTAATACATCAGAGACATCATCTAAAAAGTACTTGGCTTTGCTCGGTTTTCTTCCCACTGTGCATGCGAAGATCTCTGCTGACATTGGGAGGTCCGGGTTTGTCATTGTGCTCAATATGCTCTCAAACATATCCTCGTCTGACCTGTCATCTCCTATACACATCACCATGTCCGGTGGGTTTCCATCTTCTACCATTCGATGTAACACCTTTTCCACAGCTAGCCCTTTGCTTACTCCCTACATTGATACAAATAACAGATTTGGTCACATAAGAAAGTAGGAGGCTTTTTTATCTGATTGGCACGAATATTGATTAACTCACGAGTTCTTAACATGTTCTCCCATGTGAAGATCTCTGATTTACCTGTGGTTTGACCTCTAAAATGTGTTGACCTCTCTTTACGACAACAGGCTCGTTTGCGAGTATACTCTTTAGATGTTCCAGAAGCTCCTTTGCTTCGCAGGATCCGAAGTCTGGATCTGCCTCTTGATGATGCCAAACTAAAGCACTCTCTTTGAACTCTATATAGGAGCCATCACTTGCCTCCATGTATGATCTCATTACTGGTTCTACCATTGTCTTTCACTTAGCCTCAACTGACGAGTGACAGGTTTCCCACTCTTTCTTGCTACTCCTCTTGCATCCAACAATGTGAAATGGATCTTAGTTTGTTATCGTTCTTGTTAAAAACCTTGATTGAAAGAATTAGTATAGGCATTTATACCTTATGAAGTATCCGTGTTCAACTGTTATTCCAAGATTTTCGCATGGAGATAGCCAGTCGCCCAAAGACTCCCATCCTCTTCCACTAACGACAAACACGGTGTTTTTAGGATCTCTACAAAGAGATTTCAGAGCAGAGAGAACTTCGGCATTAGGGGTTTTGATAATGGAGCTCTCATGAACGAGAGTGCCATCATAGTCCAAAAATATGGCCCTTCTCCCTGTATTTCTGTAGGTCAACATAATGTGGTCGATAGATAACTTCCTAAAACTTGGGGACAGAGACAAAACTCTGAAACTCAAGCCAAAGCCTATACCCCAACAACGTTTATTATAATGTTCCCGGCATGCCCTCTCCAGATCCTGCATAAAGCTCTTTGCCCAATAACCCCATCATGAGTACTAACATAGTGATAGTGTTTCTCGTGCCTTAATTGCTTCTCAGTCTCAACCATGCTGAGCGCTAGATTTACCGCTTCTGCAACAGCATCTACATCCCATGGGTTCACCCTGATTGCACCACTCAATGAAGGCGAGCAGCCTATAAACTCAGAGACGACAAGCATGCTTTTCCGGGGTGAGTCATGGTTGATGCCCATGGCCTCATCCATTCCTGGGGTCCCTTGCCTGCAGATGATATACTTATATGGAACCAAGTTCATGCCATCTCTTACTGCATTTACCAGGCAGCAGTCTGCCATGGCATAGTATGCAGTCTTCTCATAATGGGGAACCAGACGATCGATCAAGATCATTGGCTGATAACCAGCAGAACCATAGCGTTCATTGATCCTTTTTGCAGTTAAATATGTCTTGCTCTTTGCTTCTTCCACATCCTTACCCGAGGCCCGTGCTGGATTCACTATCTGAATAAGGACAAGTTTTCCTCGCAAATGCCAATACGTCTCAAAGAGATGCTCCATGGCTATAAGCTTGAGGCTTATACCTTTAAAGATGTCCATATCGTCGACACCAAGAATCAACTTTTTTCCCTTGAACTGTTCTTGTATCTCTTTCATTTTTGCTGCAGTCGATGGGAGAGTCAAAATCGACTCCAGTCGACCTTAATGGATGCCAACAGGAAGTATCTTAATAAATATTGTTCTACCAAAATAATCAAGCCCAATGTGCCCACGCTTAGACTCATAATCAAGGCCAAGCATTCTACTGCAGCATGACAAAACATGGTGTGCATAATCAAATGTGTGGAAACCAATGAGATCACAATTCAACAATCCTCTCAAAATATCATCCCGGACTGGTAAAGTGCGGTAGATTTCTGACGATGGAAAGGGACTGTGAAGGAAATACCCGAGCTTGATCTTGTTAAACCGCTTCCTCAAAAATGTGGGAAGAACCATCAGATGATAATCCTGAATCCAAACATAATCTTCTTCAGGGTTGATGACCTCCATCACCCTATCTGAAAATATCTGGAAGTGAAGAAATTGATTCCGTAGCGATACACACCAAATAAACTAATATCTAAGGCCAAATCGATCGCAAAATTGAGATTCTTGCCACATATGGATCCCGAAGCAAACACCCAAAACAGCTTTCTACAAAAATTAAGTCAATCTCATAAATGAAACAGTTAAAAACTCGAGGAAATCAAACGTTGTTGCTCAAAAACCATAGCAAAACCCAGCAGCCAGAAGAAAATCACAGAGTGCTACTCACCTTCTCCGAAAATCACTAATAGCCGGCGAAGAAACATTCAACGAAAACTTTGAATTGTCTTCGTCGTGGAACCAATTATTGAACATAAAAAGATTTCGGAAAGTGAACGATAAGGACTTGAAACTATTTGGGACATTCGCTGGATAATTGGGTAGAGAGAGAACATTGGAAGAATTATAAATGCGAGACAAGTAATTAAAGAGGACAAAAAAAAAAAATACCGACATATAAAATACCAAATGCACATTTACACGTTTTCTAACAATCTATTTTATAATTTTATAATTTTATAATTTCTAATTTGAGCAATATAATAATAAAGTGTAGAGGAAAAAATTGACATAATTTGAGCAATATAATTTTTTGTTTTTTAAGAGACCCTTTAGAGTCTCACTGTTGAACATGGTCTAATATTTAATTCCTTAGATATACCATTTTAACCACTAAAGTAACTTGGTACATTGGATATGTTGCTTAGTCAAAGAAAAAGAAAAGTAAAATATGTATACTCATCAAACTAAATATAATCTTAATTTACTGTTTCTTTTTGTTTTTTTGTCAACCGATTCACTGTTTTTCTATAACTAAAACTTTCAAACAAACTCAAACTAATTTATAATTTCTGTAAAAATATACCTGCATTTGCTTTATTGTAATACAAAACATATGAAATGGTTGGAAAGTCGTATATCATGGTAACATACATATGGAGTAGTCACAGCTCTTCAAAGTGCAAGTAACGATTTTTAAACAATACTAATCTTTATCCGTTGGCACAAATTAAATAAATAATTGTAATTCATAAGTCAAAAAACACCTTCTCTTTGACTATATCCATTACAGATGAATTGATTTGAATAAATCTTCTACATTACAAGAATTATATATGTCTTACTAAAAAGTCTTAGAAAAGATATATAACGGAACAAACATCACTGAATGTAACATGCATGTTACAGATTGGATAATAATAAATTTATAATAGTTAAAGAAGAAGAAGTCATTACTAAATTTTAAAACATGACGAACCAAAGAGATAATTAAAACATATACGCACACGTTTTCGTAATAATGTATATTTTAGTATTAACAAGTACACGGCCTCTCAAACTCCCAAGAGACAAAGTAGCATCAGGATTATCACTAAGTATTTATTAAACATGTTTATAGTATCCATAGTTTTGCTTAAATGGAATAATAGTACGAATGTAATAATGTTAACATCCAAGCCGTGTTTCTTTTCACGTTTTTTGGGAAGCCAACGAGGATTTAGTGTTTGGATCAGAATCAGATAGACACTTTCCTTTCTGCTTCTTTTTATTTTCCAAATTTTATTTTCTTAACAAGCGTGAAGAACTTAAGAAATACATTTATGAAATACATTTATAAAGAAATAACTCTTTTTTATTATCTTAATAATTCAAAACTTAAACTCTCAAACTCTTAATTTTCACAAGTTATACCACAACACTGACATATCCTTATATATATTTGAAAATGTCCCATTCCCATCAGATAACTATATTTTATATAATTCCTAAAATATTTCAGGCTTATCTAATCTATTTACCTAACTCATTCAACAATTATTTTGATTCAAGTTTATCCAAACAATCTCCCCCTTAAGCTTGAAATCGAGTTTCTCTTTGTCTTGAACATCAACGAAGTCTCTCGTTTCTTCGTCTGCCTTCGCAATAAACCTGATACATTTTTCACCGCTCTTGATGCAATCCATCACAAGTACCAATCATTGATCTTCCACCATTGTTGTTTCGTCTATCTTCTTCTCGTGATTAAGACCTTACTTAATCGCTCCCTCGTAATTCTTAAGAATTTGATTTGCTTATGATTAAACCTTGTGTTTAATCCTCCTTAATGACTAAGACTCACTCTTAATCAATCAATCTAACCTCTGATACCAATTGAAGAACATAAGAAATACATTGATAAAATCAAAAGTATAAAGAAATAACTCTTCTTTTAGGAAAATAACTCAAAACCTAAACTCTCAAACTCTTAATTTTCACAAGTTATGCCACAACCCTGACATCTCCTTATGTAGATTTGATAGTGTCCTATTCTCATTAGGATAACTATATTTTATATAACTCCTAAAATATCTCAGACTTATCTAATCTATCTATTTAACTCGTTCACCAAATAACTTGATTCAACCTTATCCAACAAAAATGTAGCTTTTTTCCTCCTCTCCCACTACTAGATAAGGCAAATTAGGGCCATATACAAACACATATCTTCAACTAATTACTCGTATCTATTAGTATCAAACAGAACAATATTTTAACAGTCCTAAATGATATTAAATATTATATATCAATATATTTGCACTTACATTACTACCTCTATATAAGTAATAGCAAGCCAAGATATTCAAATCAACACCTTCCGCCAAGATAAATTTCGAATTTTTTTTTGTTTACAACAACAAAAATGGTCTTAAATTCCATTTTTGTGCTTAAACCAACGCGATTTTAATGGAGAATTAAAGTCAAATAAAAGTTAATGCGAAATCAATCTATATTTATGTAAGATATTATAATGTAGCTTTATATATATATATATATATATTTAGCTAGAATTTCTTTATAATTTCTTAATAATCCTACATAAATTTATGATGGCATATTCTATTATTGTATATATTCATATATAGTTCATTATTTCATATGGAAAGTAACTAATGTCAAATATATTTAAAGCTCTTTTAGACTGCATTTTCTATAGTCTAAATTAGGTTAGAATAAATCAAATCGTCTAATATAAAATAGATGTGGTACAATGCTTGATTCATTGGAAAAAACACTAAATTTAGAAATAATTTCAATAGCAAAAAAACATGGTTCTTAATTTTATTTCAGTTATCAAACCAGTACGTTTACATTGTAGGATCAGAGTTAAAATCATTCGATTTTGGAAATTTTTTACCAAAGAATATGGTCAGATCATTCTAAATAAATGTTATCCTTTCTCTCTCTCTC
>JAKUCM010003699.1:0-26563 GCA_023374145.1 Lepidium sativum | reverse complement strand
TTTGAGATTTGGAAGGATTCGACTTATGGATATGGATAGGGATACAAAATTAGGCTTTAAGATGGGTATTAAGAACCGACAAAGATTTACAGGTTTGTAAACATGTTTTAACCCAAAAAAATGGGTTTAAAATAGGCCGAATACCCATAACTCCAAATTCCTATAAGGGTTTACCCACTGGATAATGAATACTCATTAAGTAATTTTCCAATAAAAATTTTAAGTAAATAATATTCTCTCCATTTTATTTTACTTGTCGTTTTAGTTTGTTTTACGTATATTAATAAATTTATTTAGATTGACCAACCTGACAAATAAAATCAATATACAATCTTAATTACAAAATCTATTAGTACTATGTAGAATTTTTAGCAAGCTTTTTTTGGGTCAACTCAAAATATGATAAAAGACAAAAGTCAAGAGATTAATCAGAGGTCTCCTATAAACGAGAGCATCAACCTTATGATTCAATGTTCAAGGAATGATATGGACAGAAATATAGCAAAAAAATAGAACTTAACCTAGCATAGTCTTCTTGGTAAGGTTGAAAAGTTGGTCACTCGTCTGGTTGCTCCATGATCTTAACATCTAGACAGTATGTCGTAAACTGCACTTCTGAAACTTGAAGAGATAAAAGGGAATCCATCACCCATAAGAGAGCTTCAACTTCAGAATGTAAAGCATAAAGGCTTCCCCGTATTCCAGGGGATCCTCTACACTCTCCCTCAAAAGAGTTGGAAATCATATCCAACATAGGCCTCAATGTAAATCTAAACTCTTCCAAAACTCATCAACGAAACACATGTAACAAGTTAAGCTCTAAACACATGTAACAAACCACCTTTTGTTTTGGGTTTGCACAATTGTTTCTATTTTTTCCAGTGAATACCTTCAGATGTTTCAGAATTAGATCACCAAAAATTTTCAATAGCAGCATTTAACTTTGTTATAATTGGCTTTGGTAATCTATAGCATTACCTAATATATTTTGGTAATTTTGTGAGGACAAACTTAATAAGTACCTCATTCCCACCTTTCGAGAGGAATTTGGATGAGTACCACATTCCCAACTATTGAAGCCAAGTTTCCTAAGTAAGTTGTCAATAAAATTTCACTCTACTCTGTTATACGCTTTAGTCATGTCGGTTTTAATAATCATAAATTTTCCTTTGACCCTTTTGTTTGTGCGGGGAGTATGGAACATCTATTATGCAATCAGAATGTTATCTAAAATAAGCCTTCGAGCTACAAAAGTATATTGGGTTTTGAGAAATAAGCTTCCACAATAATTACCTCATCATTGGTTACCCAATTACCATCATTATCAACTAGACCTACTATCCTATTTTGCACCCTTCTTTATTTTGTTTGGGCTCGGAAAAATTTTGTATTCTCATCTCTTTTCTTTAGCCATTTGTTACGTTTTTTGTTTCCAATATAATTCTTCATCAATATATGCCTGTTTTAAAGCAAGATTAGCCTCCAAAATTAACTGAAGTAGCAGAGTTATCATTATTTAAATCTTCCACATTCTTCAATAAATCATTGAGCCTCTGTATCCCTGAAGGAACATTCATGTTGCGCCAATAAGAGATATTACATTTACATTGTTTGATTTTACATGTAAACATGATTCTACGACGACATGAAATACCTTTCCAACCAATAATTGGTCGATGATCAGAACCAATCATATCTAGATATTCGACCTCTCGAACGGGAATATGTCAGGCCACTCTCTAGTACCATAACCCTTGTCCAAAACATCCAAGGAAAATTGTAGCTTGTTCTAAATGTGAGCAACTAGGTCATAATGCACGTACATGTAGTGAAATCATTCATTCTTGAATAGTAGAGTTAACTCTTGTAGAAGACTATGTCCTTATTTAGTATAGTTAACATCGTGATGGTAGAGTTAATTCTTGTCTGGTAAAGTTAGTTCACGTATGGTCTTTCGAATGGTAGAATTAATTTTTGTTCGGTAGAGTTAGTTCATGTATGGTCTTTCGAATGGTAAAGTTAATTCTTGTTCGGTAGAGTTATTTTACATATGGTCTTTTGAGTGGTAGAGTTAATTCTTGTTCGGTAGATTTAGTTCATGTATGGTATTTCGAATGATAGAGTTAATTCTTGTTCAATGACTGAATTGTCTTTCGAATGGTAGATTAATTGTTGTTGTCAATAATGCCCATATGCTCTATATATTCATATAAATACCATTGAAGGACCAAAACCAAGTAATATTGGTCCTTCAAGAGTATTAAAAAATCGCATCTTTGCGATTACATATTTTAAAAGCATGTGAGTTTAAACAATGACTATACAAATATATTACTCTAAGATTATACAAATCTGTAAAACTACTACTCTAAGACTATACAAACTAAGACTGTACAAATCTACCAATCTAGTATGAGGTCTTGGGAGGCTGTCATGACGGCAGCCTTATCATACCATTGTTCTGGGCATGGATCAGTGTAAGCTATTGACTCCTCCACTGGAAGTTCCTCTCTGAATTCAATGGCGTATTTCAGCCGAGAGAAGCTAATGTACTCATCATTAAGACTTTTGAAGTTGCATCTGAGGGCCAAACACTCGATCATCTTAAGTACATACACATCACAGTCGCTTGACTGTTTATTACGTGGTACACCCTTAATAACACGAGAAATTTTATATTTAGCCGCGCTAATGTGTGGACGCATCTCCTTGGCTGAGAAACGCTTAATCATCTTGGGAATCATCACGGCATAGTGCCTACAAAAAAAGGAAAAGCATGTAAATGGTCTACTGTACGATAAACGAACTCTCCTACAAAGTAAATGAACTCTACTATACGGTAAAAGAACTCCACCACAAGGTAAATGAACTTTACTATACGTTATATGAACTCTACCACAAGGTAAATGAACTCCACTATACATGTATGTGAACTTTACTATGCGTTAAGTAACTCTACCGCAACTACTAGTGAAACTCTACTAACTTAAGTCTATTAACTCTTAGTATACCTCTATTATACTAGATTTGAGTAACTTACTTGCAAGACTCTATGATTGTAGCAGTAATGTTGCAAGTTGGGTCGGGATGGTATATGCGAATCATCCCTTCTAATATATTAACCTTCAGAGCCACCCAATGATTGTTGTTAAAGTTATGAGGAATGTAAATCGTATCCATGTCTATCATCCATTGCTTGTTAGTGGCACAAAAGGTAAGCTGAATGCCTTGGAAGATATCTTTAAACCCATTGGGCCACAGGTAATTATCCTCATGTCCCACGAAATCTCTTGTGTACGTGTGACACCAAAAAGCACAAAATAGCGGATCAAGGAAAACAATCCAAGGACTCCTGAATGGGCTTTAATTTTGCAAAGATCATTGCCAAAAAAGATTCATACCGGCCAACATATGTTGTAATAAAAAGAGCAATATAACTGTATCAATCAACAACTTAACTCTACTAGTACTCTAAATGAACTCTACTACATATAACTTAACTCTACCATACATTTATTATTGAACTCTACTATACTTGAACTTACTATATCGTGTAGTCACCCATATTGATCGATAGGCCACCTCTGTTTTGGGGCGATCAAGCGGAGATAGAAATCCGCAATTGGACTCAGGCAACCGTCGACTGTAATGTCCCTACACAATTTGTTAATATTTAGAATTTGTAAATAATCAAAGAATTTGTATGCAACACAACACATAGTTACTTTGTCAAGGGGAAATAGATACTTACAATTCATGCAACACATAGTCACGTAGGCGTAGTATTTTTATTTTAGGTATCGGCCCAAAAGGATCATAGACACAAGGAGAATGAACCACATTCTTATGAATCCTCTTGGCAACGAAACAGCCTATGAAAGGGGATACCAGTAAGAAGAAGAAAAAAATGGTAAATGAACTCTACTGTACGGTAAATAAACTTCACTGTACTTGTAAATGAGATATATTATACGGTAAATGAAGTCTAGTATACAGTAAATAAGCTCTACTGTAGTTGTAAATAAACACTACTATACAGTAAATAAACTCTACTATACTTGTAAATGAACTCCACTATAAGGTAAATGTTGTCTATTATACGGTAAATGAACTATACTATTTAAGTAAATGAACTCTACCATACGGGTAAATGAACTCTACTATATGGGTAAATGAACTCTACCATACGGGTAAATGAACTCCACTACATTTGAAATGAACTCTATCATACTGTAAATGTACTCTACCTGGTTCGCAGCGAGTACTCGTTCCCGAGTCTCTCTCTGTAACAGGTCTTCCATACAGATTACCTCCCCCTATGTTTGTTATCCTTTTCAGAAAAATCCACCAGGTTTATGACGCTAAATTGTGACATTCCTGGCTTCGTTTTTTTCTCACCGTAAGATATCTTGTCAAGAGGTTCTTATTTCGATTGTTCTTCTCTCTCTAGATTCCTAACAACCCATGATAACAGGCTGAGAGGGTCGGATGTCTCCTGACTCTCATTAACCCATTTATTTTACAAAATATGTCAAAAAATGTCAACTCTATTAAAAAGACTTATTAAACAGAATTATCAACTCTATCAAAAAAATTTATTAAACACGGATTTACCTGGTTGGGTGGGATGGTATGTTTGGTGATGGCTTGGAACACTTGAGTGTCATCGAAGTGAGAATCTGGTGTTAGCCTAATTGTATTACGGACAACACTTGAACCTGCGCTAGGTGTTTTCTCCGAGTCCGAGTCTACCAACGAGGTGTGTGCGAAGAGTAACTTTACTATGTCAGCTTGACAGTTAGTAGAGTTGCTAACAATGGTAGGGTTCATTTTTATGGTTTGGTTGAAATGTATAAATCACATGAATTGTTTTGTAAAGTAAATAAAACGATACACATAACTCAACTAAACCATATAAATAAGTTCTACCAAAGTTAATAACCCACAACTTTATGTTTATATGATGTTTGTACAAATATGTATATAATATTAACAATTCAAATGTTTGTACATAGGGTAAATCAATGAGAGTAAGTCTCATTCAAATAGAGCCTTACATACCGATTTAAGATCCACATCTTTTAGGGGCAACTTCGTGTTATGGATCGCCTTCTATATCTACAACATGATTCACAGGTTCATGAGTTCGATGTGGTGGAGTTGTCTGACCTCCACCCTTATCCTCATCCTCATCCTTTTTGTTCCCCGAGCTATATACAACATGTTGCGCTATGGTCTCCTCCAGCCAAAGAATCCTCTCAAGCATGGTTGTATTGTCTAAGGTGTTACACTCCAACCTAAAAACACGGTCAGAGAGCATTGACATATCTTCCCTGGTTTCCAGCCTGGTCTCCTCCAGACGCAACAAACTATCAGCAAACACATTGTGATTGTGTCTCATCCCTTCGAAGGCTTTGGTCAAACCTCTACGAGTGTCAAATAAAGCACTCAACTCCTCTTCCTTCTGTTTTTTCTTTTTAACGACTCTTACCACATCTTTCAAGGTAGTGAAGTCATCCATATTTTTCTCTTTTTCCTTCTGTTTAACCACATCCTTCTATTTTTTCTTCTCTTTCACTTTCTTCACCGCCTCATTTGAATGAGCACTACGCCTGCTCATCCTCTCCTCGACAAAAACATTTGCCTTCCTCTTATTACTTATGTCCTAGACGGATCATGACAACCATAAACCCCAATATGCAAAACCACTAGCAAGCCTACCATCTTCCTTTTCTCGAAAGATTACCCTCTACATCTCTCAGACACCTCTTTCAACTCTACCCATGTAGGGCCTTAACCCATCCCTAAACCCATTTCTTCCCAAAGCTCTTCGTGGGCAACATCTTACACGTTAGAATACTCATCACAGTTATCGCAATTAAGCTGCGTTAGTTCCGCAAACTCGTGTAGAGAAAACCTCATAAGCCGAGACCCAAACAACACCCAAATCTCATACTTCTTTTTAATCAGTAGTTGATGCATCAACAAATATTGTATATGCCTCCATGTAAACATGTAGTTGGAGTCTGCGACCTTCAGAAAAATGCCTAGGTAAGATTTCTCCTTTATGTCTACGTATGCGTCCTCACCATAACCCTTGATCATATTACTTATGTTTTTAAGATTGCAGTAATGGTTAATGCTTCGGTTCTTCATCACCAGAAGACCGTGTTTGAAAAGCTTCTCTAGGTATTTCTTCTCAGCCATATCTAAAGATGAAAACAAACGATAAACATTAAAAACTCAATTCCACTATATGCAAATAAAATCTACTACCCAACAACATATCTCCACCAAAATCATCGTAAACTTCAATTCAACTCAACTACACTTGCCTCTAACTCTACCAAACTTGCCACTAACTCACCAAACTTGCTCATAGCTCTACAAAACATAACTCTATTAAACATAACTTTATCAATTATACTACACTATAACATAAAACGTTAATCAACTCTGCTACATGGAAGTCAACTCTACTACACTACAACTTATCTCTACCAAACATTAGACTACCTCTATTACACTTATCCTATCTCCACCACACTTCACCCTAACTCTACTACACTACAAACTACCTCTAACAAACGTCAGACTAACTCTATTACACTTAGCCTATCTCTACCACACTTCACCCTAACTCTATCAATCAAAACCCTCATAACTAGTGACAAACTATATCACATTGGCTCAGGCCCGAGACAAACTCTACTTGACAAACACACAAGAATAAGATGAAGAACAAAAACTCAAATATCGCAAAATCGACAAGCTCAAATGTCGCGAAATCGAGAAACCCAAATGTCGCAAAATTGACAAACCCAAATGTTGCGAAAACGACAAACCCAAATGTTGCCGCGAAGAAGAAGAAAAAGAAGAAGAGGAGAAGAAGAAGAAAACAAGAAGAAACTTACCTTCTTATAAAGAAAACGACAACGAAGACGACGAGTAAGAAGAAGAAAACGAAGACAACGAGTAAGAAGAAAAAAACGAATAAGACGACGTCGATAATGAGTAAGACGATGAAGACGATGAGTAAGACGAATGAGATAAGAAAGTGAGGAAAACGACGGTTATGTTACTTTTGCGAAATGTTTAACCAGAGGAGAAGAAAGAAAGAAAAAGAAAGTTATGTTTTTGTTTCAATGGTGTAATCTAATTACACCCTTTACTCTTTTAAAAAAAAATTGTTACGGTAAAAATAAAAACTTTTGCTCTATTGTAGTAATTCTTTCTTAAAATAATGGTAAAATGGACATTTTATCTCCATCACTCTGCACAATTCTAACAACACTGACGGCCGCTCATTCTTTTTCCATAAGTTTTTCTTTATGTCTTATGCATTACAATTACATATATAGCTACAATTACTCGATTATTTACTTAAATACATCAAAAATCTCAAGTTCTTACGATTTCTAATTTTTTCTGTTTGGTCTAATTCACCACGGTACTTCACCAATCAGTAATTTTTTGGTCGAGTTTCTGATAATTCGACATAAATTTAGAACAAGGGTTATACGATAGAAAATTTGGTGAGAAAAAACATAAATGATTTATAGATTGTAAAATATGCCACAATGTTATAAACCTTCTCGGTTATGCCATTTTTAATAAGTTCAAAGAATATATATACATTTTTATCTTCTTTCTTCTCTTTTCTTCTTGCTCTCTTTTTCCTCCCCACTTCTCTCGATTCCTCTTTCTTTGTATTTTTTCACTCATTTACTTTCTTTTCATTTTTTTTTTCTTTCTTAAGTTTTAAGATTTCGTTTCGTCAACAAATTTAACGTTTTATGACCATGGAGAATATTAATGTGCATGTCTATGACCTCATCAACTTTTTCTGTTTTACCAGATAACATTTCCATATTAATAATTTGATTCTCTCTTTGCTAGATGTCGTAAATATAGATGACAAAGAATGTTTCTTTCACTTTTTTCAAAAAAATATGTTAATATTTATATCTATAATCTAGAAGATAATTCATATATATGTCTATGACCTCAAATACCTCTTTTTCATTTGCTAGATACATCTCCATATTGACAGCATCATTATCTTTTTCCGCTAGATGTCGTAATTATAAAGGTCAAAGAATGTTGCTTTGACACTTTTTCAACAAACTTATACACTGAATTATAATCATATCTACGAATTTTTGTTCATGTCTATGATCTAGAATACACTTCATGTCCATGTTTACAATGTTGAAATTTCTAAGATTAAATTAATGAATAGCGTATTTGATTTGTCGACTTCGAATTTAAGAAAGAAATACATAGGAAAAATGATCATATGGTCTTTCCCAAATACCATACAAAGTGGCATAAACACAAAAGAAAAAATATCGCGGCTATACTATTTAAATAACCAATGGGTGTTAGAACCAATTATATCTATAAACTATAATGTGAAGATATTTCTATAGGCTAGTGATTAGAAAGATTTTTTTATAGGCTAATAGCTTGTCACTATGCTTTCATAAGTGAGGCAAAATTGTGAATTTGCCAACAAGAAAAAACTATAAGACCATCCGCCATAAAAATTTCTCACAAAAAAATTTCATCAAAAAGTTGATAGTAGAATATTAAATAACAATATTATATCAAGAGAATTTATCAATAGAAAATAAAATAGTCTTTCATCTGAAAAATTACGGGTGAGAGTTTCAAAAATGTTGTAAGATTCTTATAATAAAAAAATATTATATATCATTTTATTATTATATTTTTAATATGACACTCTCAATGCAAATGCTTTATCATTTATTTTAGTTTAGAGGAATTAAAGTGTTATTCTATAGTATGTAACCGTGTATAAGGAACAGTCATCTATAAGTTGTTAGAAGGCAAAAGATGTCATACTCTTTAAACTATCTTCGACCAGGACAAACATAAAAACAAATAATGTATTGGTGGCTCGATGTCTCAACAAGCGAGGTTGAGTCGATTACATAGATCAACAAAGTGCCAAGTGCGAGACATAAGAGTTAGTAAATTTAGTCGTGAGGAATCCGCATTTAACCTACACATCCTCTCGCTTAGCTTTATCAGTCTCACCTTTAACTCATCATCATTTGTCTTCTTTGTACCCTTTTTACCGCCAGTTTGAGCAGCTGCTTCCCTGGACTGTAACTCTGACGTTTCGAGTCCTCTTATGTCTTCCTTTTCAGCTTTTAATCGTTCAAGCATTGTGTAACACCCGCAACCCGCAAACCATTCCACGTGATTCCGGACAGGTACAAGGAATGTATCGAACGGACAGGAAAGGTTACTCCGAGTGAGTAAGTGGTGGATGGGATCCGAACAGAACAGAGTTCCAGACAAGTATGGGAAAACGGAACGAACCAAAGGTCCTGTCTAGACGACTTGGGTTAATCAATGGGCAGGGAATCCGAACGATTGAAGGACTTAGGAAGAAGTAAGTCTTGTAGTACAAACCATCTAAGTAGCTCCGAAGGCACCCAGCTGCGTGAGCAGGTTCAGGTAGAAGTCAAGTAGTTGTGTAGCCGAATAGTTGCGTAGCCAAGTAGCTGCCTGAGCGATTTCGGGTAGAAGTTAGGTAGTTGCATAGTCAAGTAGCCGAGTTAGCAGGTTGTGTTGGGTGAAGCAGCCAACTACTTGCGCTACTATGTAGCGAGTCAAAAATTGACCAAGCAGGTGACATGTAAGCACCTATGGGAATCCCTTGGGCGAAGTCCTAAAGCACACCCAAAGGCAAAGGAAGTCTTAGATAAGCTCGCACCTATATATATATGGCTCATTCTCGCCATTAGTAGAGTACATGAGAAAAAAAAACTTAAAGAAAATTTAGAGAAAGATAGAGAAAAATCATAAATGAAACTAAGTAGTCACAAGCAAGGATTTAGAGAAGATTTGGCTTATTGAGCAAAGTATACATCTGCAAAGAAAATTATAGTGCGAATCGGGACAGTGTCAAGAGGTGTGAGAATCAATTCGGCAAAGGTGAGTGTTGACCGCGGATGTAACTTGGGTCGGTTATAACATATATTATTTAAGTCTAATGGGTAAGGACTATAATGATTATTGCTTGTTCATATCGTAACATTGTTTGGTCGAGGAATGTCTTGGTCGGATCGAAGTCTGATTTCGAGCCATACTTGACAGTCAGGTTATAACGAGGCGTGGTTACATCAAAGAAAGATTTTTGATAGTCCTTGGTATTTTGTCGGTTCAAATATTGTTCTAACATGCATCATATTGACTTGATCGAATACACTGTTGAATATGATTCATTGTTGGATCCATTGGAGCGGAATGATCCGCTCACTGAATCTGAATTGTGCTTATGCATTTTGTTTAAAATGTAGGTGAGAACGTTTCCTATGGAAAGAAATCTAAGAGTTAGGCTAATGGCGGGACCAAGGTGATGGGAAGGAAATGATAGTATATATATGGGTAGTTGGTCCAGTTCAATTACGTGTAACCTTTTGGTAACAAATATCATTATATTAGCACTTGTTTATAAATAAATCGAACTGTTAAGTATTAAATTGGCTTATTCACTTAAATCATTGCGCTAGAAAATAGCTAGGTATCTAAGTATATGATAAGCAAATGAATGGTTTGAACCTGCCCATGATCTATATGATCGCGGATTAGGATTACCTAATTGATGTTTGCCCATGAATCGTATAGCTCTGAGTATTTGGGTCACCACACATTATCTGTTGCATACACAAAAATCAATATGACTTTCTTTTGAAAAAGAAAATGAAGAAGACAATTTAAATTTATTTTTCTTAACAAAAATGTATAGGGCTAATCAGGTCTAAGAATATTTACCTTTACCATTAACAAATAAAATGCTTAAAGTTGGAAGAAAATATACACTTCAGATAAACAGTTAAAGCCATAGTTTCTCAGAATTATGATCTGACGATTTTCAAATAAAAATATAGGACCGTGTACATATAACCTTGGTGGCTCGTGGCTCAACAAATGACGCATTAGCTTCAACCATCAAGATCGAAGACATAAGGTTAACGGCCTGCCACATCTCCCGCATCAGTAAAAATCTTCCGGCGCCAGCTAATGACATGTCCTAGCAACCTAACTAGAATTCCTACGGAGACTGCCTTGAAGAACACCGGATACATCTTGCTCTGCACTGCATTAACTTGTTGCCTCCCAAGCACTGAAGCCAACACATAGCCCGACACGAACGTCACCCACACGCACATCCCGTACGCTGCTGCTATCCCGACCAGACCCAAAATGTTCCCGATCTTCTTTAGCCCCAACGCTGCTGCAACCGTCGTCCCTATCTCCCGCGCAGCCATCTTCGCCTTCTTCCAGACGTTTTGGGACTTATGATCCTTCTTTACGGCCCTTTCATTCACCTCTTCCTTACTTGAAGACGCGTGGCTTTCATGATCCTCCTCTTCTGGAAGAAACGACGCCGTTTCTCTCTTCTTATTTCCAAACACTTCTCCTTCGTCTTCTCTCTTCTCCTCTACTTCTTCATTTTCCGGAGGTGAAAATCAAGACTTTAGTGTTAGTTTTCCGTCTGCGACGTACTCCACCATAAAAACACGGCGGCCGTTGTTAACGATGACATCACTCTCCGACTCCGAAACACCGTCAATAACTTGCTCAAGACAAGACACAAGACCAATAGATTCATCATTTTACTTCTTTCTTCGTGTCACTTACTCGTTTGATGCAATGTTGTTGTTCTATATAGGCTATAAGCTCATCAAGTATCATAACAAACTTCTTTTAGAGAGTGTTATTGATTTATGATTTAAACAGTCATAGAAACTTAAAAGTTATTAAAATTTAAGTACTATTCAATCAAATTTTAAAAAAAAATTATTAGAGTTTAGTGTTATTAATTTAAATATTTATAAAAAAAAATTTAAAACTTTTTAGAAATTTAAAATTATTAGATTTATAATTTTATAAAATGTTTTTAAAAAATTGTGTTATTGATTTGTCATTAAATAATCTCTTAAAATCATTGAATTAAAATATTATATTATTGGTTTATCCATTTCATACATATTTCTTTACAAAATATAACTTTTTAAAATATTTTATTTTCATATAAAGTTCTTGAAGTCATTCACTATAACTAAAAAATATATACATAATTCTTAAAAATAGAAAAATCAAGATAATTCATCTAGAAAGATAATAATAATAATAATAATAAGAATATACTAAATAATAGAATAATTGCCGATGACAGGTGGCCTAGTGGTGTTGTCACTTTACAATTCCTCAAGACACCAGGGATCGAACCATCTACCTGCAGAGTAGAAGTGGGATTTAAAAGCCAGTAGGCTAGTTGACAAAAAAAAATTAATAAGAGAATAATTAATAATAAAATTTGACATACCTTCAAATTTTTAAAAAATATTGATACAATTTATGATTTTTGTTAAATACAGCTCATAAATTATATATAAAAATACACTATAAATATATTTAGTATTTTGAATATATTTTTCATACAGTATTTACAAAAGTATTAAATATTCTGTAAAAAAAATTGAAAGTTTTAAGGCAAAATTTATTTAAAATTATTATATAGAAAATTTTTAAAATCTTTGTCAATAAAAATTTTCTAAAATATAGATTCAATGCAAATGGTATCTAACCTAGTGGCAGTTGGTAAGTCTACTTAAGGCAGCGCATTTGCATAATTTGGGTTCGAGTTTCCATGCCTACATTATGTAGGAATTTGGTTATTGGTCCAACCAGTTGTAGCCCAATATAATTTCCCGTTAGACAAAAAAAATATAGATTCAATAACACCTCTTTAATGTGATTTGACAATATCATCTCTTCATGCGGAGTTGGAGGCGGTGATTGGGGCAATGGAGGCGCTACTGGAGCTTCAAATACAGGAGGTGGAGATATCTACGAATTATGAGACAGTGTACCACATTCTACAATCCCCGGGGGAGTGGCCAGCTTTTCTATTGTATCAGACAGAATTTCGGAGGCTATCGGTGATGTTCTCTTCCTGTGGTATATCTACTATCCTGAGAGTCCTAAATTATAAAGCAGACGCTCTCGCCAAAGCGGTTTATGGATCGGCTTTATAGTTTTTGACAAACGCTTTATTTCTCATTGTCTATGGTTCTTTATCTTGTCATTGTCAAAAAAAAATGTGATTTGACAATAATGACTAACACGGGTCGTCACGTGGATATATACGCGCTTCCTTCATATACAACTTGATGATGGGCCTACGTTTTCATATATAGAGGGCCAATATATGTGGGCTTTCAAGCGGCAGGTGTGTGAATGATGTACAAATTCTGGGAATCATGGAATTTTTACAAAGAAATCCAGATATAGAAAGATTTCGAGTTTGAATACTAACAGATTTTTGGATATAATCTGAAAAGCTCAAAGAAATGTAGAAATAAAATAGGAATATTCGGCGAGTGGCCGGCAAAAATTGACACAGAAAGGGAAAGAAATTGCATGCAAGATAGCTGCCATCTCCTTTCTCAAAGAGAATATAAATCATCATTTATCACTTTTCTGATTGAATATTTTCCTATAGTTTCAAATGGATGATAATTATTTAAGATATTCTTTTTGCTCTGGAAACAGAAGTTAAATGGTTTATAATTATAATATAGTATGTTATTGTATTATTGTAACGATATTGTCATTGTGTTACATTTGGAATCAAAACATACAATTTTACATGTTATATAAAAAGAAAAAGATACTTGGAAGATTTATAGATGGTGATAATTCCACATATATTTTTATTTTTCTGGACGAAATTCCACATATGTAATGAATTCTTTTTATATATTAACTGTATTATGGATTGTTCTCAACTGGTTATAAATTAGAAAATGGAATCTTAAAAACCAATTAGATAAGACAAATGAGGTATAAAGAAGTGTACTCCATTTATCTCACGTACAGGATATATAATTTAAGTTATACATTGAATGTTATCATACAAAACATATATGTATAAAACAAAACAAAAGAAAAAGAAAGAGAAAGTAGGAGGCATGTGAGATTACACGTGGCTTTGAGGAACTTAGAGCAGTTCCAATTGAATCTCTAGTAAGAGTTCTTAATAATTAAGTAGGATTAATTAAATCAGAAATGGCTTTAAATTGGTAGACTTGTATATTAACGTATAGATTATAGAGACACTAAGAACCGATGATGTGATGACGCATGATTGGAGATAGTGTTTTTTGGTCTAAAAAAACCCGTGCATTGTCTCTATTTCATTTCTTCGGTTTCTTAGTAAAACATATTTTCTCTAGTTGTGGTAGCGATTCAACGCCAAATCTTCGACGATTCATACGAGGTTCTTTATCCCCAAGGCCAGAAGTTTCCCAAAGCGTTGGCGAGTGCTAGAATTTGTTATCAAAGTTTTCGAAATCGATTACTTGTCATTCGTCATCAGAGTTTCCGTAATCAATTTCTATTGTTACGCAACGATGAAGATTCTCATCGCTGTTAAGCGTGTCGTTGATTACACCATCAAAATCCGGATCAAACCCGATAAGGTACATACAAAATCCGACTCTTAACTATACAAATACTGTTAAATTTGATTCCTTTATCTTGAATCAGATTGGTGTAGATACTCAAAATGTGAAGATTAGTCGATGAATCTGCTAGATTGTTGCTAAGGAGGTTGTTGCAGTGAATATTGGAGCTTCATAGTGCGTAGACACGCTTCGTACTAAGGAGGTTGTTGCAGTGAAAATGAGGAATTCATGTCGAGGGCAATCCCAATTTTCTTCCTCTTACATTTATTCAGATCTTGAAGAGTTTAGCTGAAGTTGAGAGCCTTGGATTCATTATCCTTGGGAAACAAATACTTTTTTTACTCTCCCTCCCTATTTTTACTTTTTTTTTTCTTTTTATTCTCTTTTCTTATTCTTATTCTCCCTTTTTTTTTACTATATCTCCTTATTTTTACCCTTTTTTTTTCCTTTTAACTCACTCTCCTCATTTTCAATGTCTCTTTTTTTTTTACTCTCTTACCTTATTTTTACTCTCTCTTTTCCTTTTACACTCTCTCCTCATTTTTACTCTCTCTTTTTTTTACTCTTTTATTTTTTCTATTTTCTCTCCTTATTTTTACTATCTCTCCTCATTTTTACTCTTTCTTTTTTTTACTCTCTTATTTTTTTTTTCTCTCCTCATTTTTACTCTCCCTCCTCATTTTTACTTTCTTTCCTCTTTTTACTCTTTCTCCTCATATTTACTCTCTCTCTTCTTTTTTATTATCTCTCCTCATTTTTACTTTCTCTCATCTTTTTTACTCTCTCTACTCATTTTTACTCTCTTCTTCTTTATTCTCTGTCTTCATTTTTGTACTCTCTCCTCATTTTTATTGTCATTTTTTTTCTTTCTCACCTCATTTTTACTTTCTCTTCTTTTTACTATTTCACCTCATCTTTAGTTTCTCTCTCTTCTTTCTTACTTTCTCTCTTCATTTTTACTTTCTTTCTTCTTTTTTATTTTCTCTTCTCTTTTTTACGCTCCTTCCTCATTTGTACTCTCTCTCTTCTTTTTACTCTCTCTCCTCATTTTTATTGTCTCTCGTATTTTTTACTTTCTCACCTCATCTTTACTCTCTCTCTTTTTTTACTCTATTACCTCATCTTTACTTTATCTCCTCATACTTAATCTTTTTTTACTCTCCCTCCTCATTTTTACTCTCTTTCTTATTCTTTACATTATCTTTTGTATTAAAATGTTAAATAATAATTTCTTAAAGTTTTATAATATAATTATTTACTAAAATTTAATTATATAATTAATATACTATTTTATAAGTTATTTTAAAAATAGTTTTTGATACTTATGTAGTTGTAAATATAATTTAAATCATAAAAATCTAATTTACAAAAAACATTACTTTTTAGTAATTTGCTTACATATTACATCCAACTAATTTATACAAATGTACAAAGAAACATAATTTCATCCAAATGCATCATCGAGATTTAATGTTCAGATGAGGAAAAGAACATCATCCAAACGCATCATCTAAACTGATCATCCGTATGTACTTTTCGGATGAGGAAAATAACAGGGTCTAGGTTGTGTTGGATAAAGAAAAGAATGTTGCAACCGTGGATAAAGAAGTGGATGGAGGTCTTTAGACTCTTAGTATAGACTCACCCGTTGTTATAAGGTACGTTCAACTGTCTTACATGTATATTTTGCATCAAGTAATCTGGATATATCATTTTCAGTTAATTGTGTTGTTCAGTCTTTGTGGAAACTCTTTATTTGATCTGGCAAATTATGAATTAAACTGGCATTGAGTTTGAGGTTCTTGGAAAAAATATTTTAAGAACCCCAAGTGGAGTTTTATTAGTGGAATCACAAAAAAAATTAAAATTTATCATAGAGTTCTTAACTCATCATTTATATTAAACAAATGTTAAGAACCCCATCTGAAATTCTAATTGTTGGAGATAGTCTTAGACAACAAAACAAAACCAAAGAGCAACAAAAACAGCTACCTTTCTATCTTCCTTTGAAAATTCCCCACAACAACACTCAAGCAAAGTAAATCCATGAAGGACTATCTATATATATGAAACACACATATCTATGTCTTTCTCCTTTGTTTCTTGTTTTCAAGATTTCCTAGATATATTGGCTGTTATATAATTTTAAAGGACAAATGTTTATGTTGTGATTTTTGCTCTAATAGTCAACTTATCTTCTGATACAAGTTGTTATTGTTTTCTTTGTTGTAGAACAGAGAAGGAGAAAGAACGAAGACACGGCAATTACGAGTTCCCAAGTCCAGAAGGATCTTGGTACATCTCGGTGAACCTGAAACCAATTCACGAGAGCATTCACTATCAAGTTTAGATCTTACAACAAAGCTCTCTTCCCTTGATCACTCACCCAAGTGTTTCCCAAGAATAAGAAGAAAGTAGAAAAGCTCATGGGAATTCTCCCTCACCGACCTCTCTATATCTTAATCTCTCTTAAACTCTCACACTCCACCGTACACTTTGTCATACTCTCCTCTTCTATATATATCACACCTCTGCTCTGCTCTGCTCTGCTCTTCCTTTTTAACCACCTTTTTCAGGTTGAAGAATGGCAGCAGATCGACATTTGAAGATTTTGGACCTGGGGCGAAGAAGACACACGAATAGGTTAATGGGCCGTGATATAATTCACGGTCCATTAACACTCCATGCCCATGAGGAGAAAAGAGGACTTGAAACGACACTCACATATTGTACCTCATTTTAGTCGTCATCTCTCCTTCCCAAAAAAAAACCTCTTCCGCTTCTTACCTCGTCATCTTCGCCGATGAAGACGAAGCGATTCTTGTCTCACGACTACACCGTCGAGGAGAAACCCTTCACGACTACACCGCCGAGAAGAAACCCTTCACGATCACACCACCGAGAAGAAACCCTTCACGATTACACCACCGAGAAGAAACCCTTAACAACTACACAACCACGAAACAAAACCTTTCACAACTTACACTGCCGCGAAGCAAAACTTTCACGACTATACCGCCGCAAAGCCAAGATGTTCACGGAGCCGAAATCAGTGCCGAAGCACCTTCAGGTTAGGCAACCCATCTTTAAATTTCTTTATAGGAATAAATTTGGTCAAGAGATCAGCCGGGTTTATACTTGTGTTGATCTTTATGACCTTGACTTTTCCCTCACTTACCAAATCCTTGATGAAGTTGTACTTTGTATGTATGTGTTTCGTCCTTTCGTGAAAAGCGTAGTTCTTAGATAGGCAAATAGCACTCTGTGAGTCGCAGAATATTTCTGCTTGATCTTGTTTGTACCCCAACTCTTTTACAGCTTTAACCAGAGCCATAAACTCATCTTCGATAGTGGATAGTGCAACCACATGTTGAAGACCAGAACGCAAACTCACTGTGTTTCCACCGAACTGAAAGACATAACCGGTAATGAACCTCCTTCTGTCTAAATCCGCTGCATAATCACTGTCACTGAAACCTTGAACTTCAACCTTATATGACTTTATGAACGTTAAGCATATATCTAATGTATTTTTGATATATCTTAAAATCCATCTTACTGCTTTCCAATGTTCCAGGTTTGGTGAGCTCATAAAACGGCTAACAAGACCAACAACATAAGCGAGATCCGGTCGAGTCCCTACCATGGCGTACATAATCGATCCAACAACACTGGCATAAGGTATGTCTCTCATTTCTTGCTCTGCAGCTTCCCTTTTTCTGTTTTAGTACTAAGTAGCTTGAAATGAGTTCTCATAGGTGTTTGCACTGGTTTTAAATCTTCCATACCAAACCTTCTTAAAATTTCTCTTGGTAGTTTCTTTGTGATAACCTTAGAGAACCATTTCCTCTGTCTCAAATAATGTCTATGCCCAAAATTCGTTTAGCAGGTCCCAAATCCTTCATTTAAAATTCATGACTTAGAAGTTCTTTCAGTTTTGTGATCTCTTCCATATCCTTAGCAGCCAGCAACATGTCATCCACATAGATTAATAGATAGACTAGATCATCTTCACTCAATTTCTTGAAGTATACACATGGATCATGCTCTGATCTTGTGTATTTGTGTGATTTCATGAATGAATCAAATCTGAGATTCCATTGCCTATGATATTGCTTTAAACTGTACAACGATTTTTGAAGTAAACAAACCTTGTCACCTTCCACATATCCCTCGGGTTGCTCCATTAGAATTCTTTCTTCCAATGTTACATAGAGAAAGGTTGTTTTAACATCTAGTTGTTCTAATTCTAAATCTTTGTTAACTACATAAGATAGAACAAACCTGATGGTCATATGTTTTACCACTCGTGAGAAAACATCATGATTGTGAAACCCAACCTTGGGCTAATGAATTAATTTCGTGGCCCATAAGGCCCAATAAAAGAATTGTCAAGGGAGATCAAGTTGCTGAGGAAAAAAAAAAGAAAATATGCATCATCTCAACCTAGCACCAAAACCTACTGTGTTCCCCTATTTAAGCCCACCAACTCGGCGCTGCCTAAGCTTCTTCCGCCTATGAAATCTTCAAACTCGAGCCTCATAGCAAGTATCTTCATTGCCAAAGTTGATTGATCAACCTAGAGCAGCCTCCAAGTGGTAAGAAATCCAGTCCGAACCACTATTTTTCAGGCCCCATAACTAATCTGATATTAATCGCCTATTGATGATTTTGGTAGTTCTGGAAAGATCTTCTCTCAAGTTTCTGTAGCTTCAAGCGGATCGCCGATCGGAGTAGTATTGAGAGAGTTAAATCGAGTTTAAGGTAAGACATCAACTCAATCTCTATTTCCAGATTTAGAGAATTCTGAGTTTTTTTATAATTGTTATGTTCGACTTGGCATATTTGAGGTCGTTTTCTGACTTGATATTTGCAAGGAAAGTCAGGTTTTTGTTGGATTTAGATAAAGGGAACATTTAGGAACGCAACAGAACTATCGGACCTTCGAATCTAGGTAAGATCTGATCGGTAATGTCATTGCTTGGTCAGCAAGAATCATCTGTTTTGTTGACTGATGAACCCTAGTTCTGTCTGGTTGCTTGTGTGTGTAGGTTTCTGCTGTGAAGTTTGTTGAATTTGTTTTTGGCTACGTTTTTGAATCTGTCACCAGCCAATCTAGGTGAGGATATGATCTGCGAGACTTTTAGTTTTAATTTAATATTAAACTCGTTTATTCTAGAAATTAAAAATATTTAATTAGAATATTTTTAATCATATATTGAATATTATATAACTCTTGTGAATGTTTGGAAATATGATAGTTGTTTGATTTATTATATAATATATAAATAATTAAAATATGTATTTGTTGAGGCATCTCATAAAAGGTGATATATTTAATGTTTTGATGGAAAGTAAGTAGATAAAGAATGAGTAAATGAATAAGTGACATGTCTCTTAAAAAGTGGTGATGCGGAGGAATTAGGCTACGGGCCGATAATCCGCGTGGAAAAGAGATAATGGTCTGGATGTCTCTTAAAAAGTGTGACGCGGAGGAATTGGGCTACGGGCCGACAATCCCCGTGGAAAAGAGACAATGGTCAGGAGTGAGCCGACAGGACCACTTCAGTCCAAAAACCTCTAGCGAGCTACGGAGGATCGAGTTACGGACCGTGGTCTCCCAACCGAGGGGCTCTGAAGCCATAGTGGAGTATGGTTGAGCCGATGTGTGCGACGTTGGCTGTTACTAGCAGACTAGCCTGATTGGTACAACTTGTTGAAATACACAAGTTGCACATGATTGATTTCTATACTTAGGATAGACGATGTTTAGTATTAAGTTAGAACTTTGAATCTTAGTGGGCATAAGTGATCTCTTTATTGAGTATTTATACTCACCCCCTCCTTTTTCCTTTTTTCCAGATCGGATCTAGGATCGTGAGTAGCTGCCGAGTTTCCCTTTTTCATTGAAGTTATTTATTTTAGTTATTTATTTCGTAAGACATTTTCTTCGTTATTTTCTTTATTTTAATAATTTTTATTCGAGAGATTTCATGTAAGATTTTGGGACCATCTTAGTTATTAAATAAAGATTGAATGTTTTGGCATGAACTGACACGTGTCTCAATGAGTCGGGAGATGGATGTTATAATGATAGTCAATGCATTCTAGTTGATAAAACCATTTTGCTACTAATCTTGCCTTGTGTCTAGGTCCCTCTATTCCAGGTTTCAGCTTGAAAATCCATTTACATCTGATTGTTCTATGTCCCACTGGTCTGTTTATAAGTTTCCAAGTATGATTCTTCCACAATGATTCCATTTCCTCATTTGCTGCATCAATCCATTTTTGCTTTTCTTTGCAACTGATTGCTTATTTGCAACTGATTCCTTTCTTCTCTGCTCCAAATCCGATGTCCTTTAACTCTTTGGGGATATCCCATGAGAACCCCATGTTTAGCTCTAGGTTTTAGCTTGCCTTGATCCACATGATAGTAAACTAGGCAACCAAACCTCCTCATATGTGAATAATTTGGACACCTACCACTCCAAACCTCTTATGGTATCTGAAAGTTTAGTGGTGCTGATGGTGTCCTATTTATCACATAGACCACTGTCGATGCAGCCTCTGCCCAGAAAGCTTCACCAAGTCCTGTTTCATACAGCCATCTTTTAACCTTCTCAAGAATTGTTCGGTTTAGCCTATCGGCCTCTCCATTCTGCTGGGGAGTGTAGGGACAAGTTTTGTGTCTCAGAATTCCACTTGAGCTGCAATAGTCTTCAAATGTTCTATTGAAATACTCTAAACCATTACCGGTTCTCAAAGCTTTCACCTTTTTGTTGCTCTGATTTTCAACTAACAGTTTCCATTCCACAAACTTTGAAAATACTCATCCTTTGTTTTAAGAAAATATATCCAAACCTTTCTTGAGTGATCATCAATGAATGAAATATAGTATTGACACTTTGATAGACTATGTGTGAAATTTGGAGAGCCCCATAGGTCAGAATGAATATATTCCAGCACTTCAGTTGAAGTGTGTTTTCTTGTCTTAAAAGACATCTTGTGCGCTTTACCAAGAACACATGGTTCACACGCTCCCAAGTCCTTAATCTATGCTTTTCCTAGCAGATTTTTCTGAACCAAAACCTTCATTCCTTTCTCTCCTAGATGTCTAAGCCTGCTGTGCCACAATGTCACTTCATTCGTTTGTTTTTCTGCTGTATTAGCTTGACTTTGGTCAGGTTCTCCATATAAGAAATAGAGTGTATCCTTGTAGTCTCCCACTAATACCTCTTGATTATCTTTCATCACCTTCAGCCTAAAATCCTTTGACTGAAACCAACAACCTTGACTTTCTAGCTGACCCAAAGAAATAAGATTTCTTCTAGCTGTAGGTGAAAACCTGACCTGAGTGAGTATAACTGTTTTGTTCTTATGATTCTTGAACTGAATCTTTCCAATGGCTGTGATTTCACAATGTGAATCATTTCCCATGAGAATCCTGCCACCATCAATTTCTTCCACATCAAACATCGAATCCTGCCTTTGTGTAACATAATATGAGCAGCCTGAGTCAAGAACCCATCTTTCTCTAGATGAATTTGCAGCTCCTGTTAACATAAGTGGTTCGTTGTATTCCACTTTTGCAACTGCTGCCTCAGCATTTTAACCCTTATAATAGTTTGTACTTGAGTGGTTTCTCTTTGGACACTCAGCCTTCAAATGCTCTTGACTCCCGCACACCCAGCATGATAGTACTCGTTTACCCTTGACACGAGACTTGCTTCTGCTTGATCCTTTTCCTTTTGACACTTCCTTCTTCTCAGCTCTACCTCTTTGATGTAGATACAAACCTTCACTTACACCCCTTTGTTTTAGTAGACCTTTACTCTTCAGTTCCAGCTCGATAGAATAAGCTAACCGAATGATTTCTTTGACTATTATAGTATGTCTACCGCTGATGTACTTGAGTGTATGTACTAGGTTTTCCAATTGCTTAGGTAAGCTGTTCATCAATATAGCCGCTTGATCCTTATCACTCATCACCACTTTGACGCTTGACAGATCTGAGATGAGTTTGTTGAAAGTGTCAAGATTTTTATCCAGTGTCTTGTTTTCATCCATTCTAAAATTGTAGAATGTTTGCTTCAGATGAAATATGTGAGGCAGAGTCTTAACTTGATATTCTTCTTCCAAGGCATTCCACATAGAATAAGTTGTAGGTTCACTTGTAACTTTCCTGAGTACCATATCTGTAAGCCTCATGCTTATGAGATTTCTAGCCCTTCGATCCTTGTCTTTCCACTTAGGGTATATGGAAGTTGTGATTGCAGCTGAAGTGGCTGTAGATTTACCCACATCACTAGAGCTTGTTGCTGGAGTTGCTGGTGTGACTTCGACTTTTTCCAAAACAGAGTCCAACCCAAGAATCTCTAGAGTTGCTAGAATCATGTGTTTCCATATGGTAAAGTCTCCTTTCCCATCAAACTTTTCAACCTCAAACCTTCCTTGTGTTGGTTCCATGTCTAACTATTTTTACTTTTCTTGTCAAAACAGCTTACGAGATCCACCAACCACACAGACAAGAAAACAACACCTTTGACCTTAGAACAACCTGATAGGTGATAAATGTGTCACCTTTTCAGCTAAAGCTTGAAACTTTCTTGTAAAAGCTTGTACCTTCTAGCCGTTACTTACACCTTTAGTCACCTTCTAGCTCTGATACCAATTGTTGTGATTTTTGCCCTAATAGTCAACTTAACTTCTGATACAAGTTGCGATTGTTTTCTTTGTTGCAGAACAGAGAAGGAGAAAGAACGAAGACACGACAATTACGAGTTCCCAAGTCCAGAATGATCTTGGTACATCTCGGTGAACCTGAAACCGGTTCACAAGAGCATTCACTATCAAGTTTAGATCCTACAACAAGATTACATCAAAGCTCTCTTCCCTTGATCACTCACCCAAGTGTTTGCCAAGAATAAGAAGATCCAAAAAAACCGGCCGTCTTTGAAACGCTAGGCTCGCATCTCATACGAAATTTTTTAAATGCGGAAAGTCCTACAAATGAAGACTCGAGTCTAGTAGAAAACACACGAATAGGTTAATGGGTCGTGATATAATTCACGGTCCATTAACACTTCAGACCCACGAAGAGAGAAGAAGAGTTGGAAAACACTCACAGCATATATCAATAAGAGCATCTTAAATTTGTTGCTCTGCAACTGTAATGGCATTAATGCATTGGTAATCACAATTATTGTTTATCAACATCATTGGACGATTATTGAAAACTGACCTGTGCCCACAACAACGACGTTACAGACGATATGCTAAAATGCTACGCATATGTTATAAACTTCATGAAAGCGAAAGGACGAGTAAAAGTTAACAAAAAAAAAGAAGAAGAAAAAGTAAGACGATCAAACCCACTATCGTATTTTTTTCATTTATTAATAAATGAGAAAATAAACTAAAAGAAGAAATTTTTTTGATACATAAAAGAAAAAGAACACATGAAAACAAACGAGAACCAAACAAGTCCAAGGGACGAGATTCAGGGATCGAAGGAAACTAGGCTACGAGAACAGGTAAGAGCAACTCCTTTTTGAACCTACCTACTTAATATATATCTCCTTGGATCACGTTATCATAATTTCCTGATATTATTTGAAAGAGTTTAATGATACTGTCTTATTAATATTCTAGCTTTTTAGTATACTTTTTGTTTTATTTTTGAGGTTTGGTTAGAGTTATTAGACCATCTTCATTGAAGGGTCTTAACTAACAGTTTTTTTTTTTTGTCAACTAGCCTACTGACTTTTAAATCCCCTCCTATTATTGCAGGTAGGGGGTTCAATCCCTGATGCCTTGAAGATTTGTAAAGTGACTACACCACTGGAGCACCTGTCCTCGGCTAACTAAGAGTTCTTAGTATTATAAAAACAGAAAAAATAAAAAGAGTAGAAAGAAAGAGTAGAAAAAGAGATGAGGGGTTCCTAAACCAGAAAGGTTTAATAGACCGTCTCTTAACAAATGTCAAATTTTCATATTTATTTAAAAAGATTAAAATAAGAGTAAATATTAAATTTTTACAAAAAATATTATTAATTTATTATTTAAGAAACCTTCCCCATTAAAAATGGTCTTAACTTCTGAACTATAAATATATAAATTTAGAATTATCAGATCCAAAACAGAAAAACTATCCTACAATTTAACATGTTAGTTAGTAGAAGAACTGCCTTGTCTACTAATTTCACCAATATTCGATCATAACTTCACAATCTAAAACTATCCAAAATATTATTTTAGATATAATAATTGTAATCTATATATTTGTTTATGTAATAAATATGTTAAAATATATGTTATTACTTAGTTATTAGGATAATTATCTGGAACCAAATTTTACTTTTATCTTATTATTCTAGTCAATTGTTATAATATTACCAATCAACATTAATATTTAAACAAGTTTTATTTAAAAACATTTTTTACAAACTATTATTTTTAAACGGTTTTTTATTTTAACTGTTTATTTTTTTCAAACAACTTTTTTGAATAATATTATCAATTGGGTTTCTTATATTAGACCATTTTTATCAAGGGTTTTTAAGGGTTTCTTACCTTATTTTATTATTAAAAATTTAAGAAATTCTTAAGAAATCCTATGAAAGTTTCTTATTTAAAAAACTCTTTAATGAGTTTTTTAGATTATTTTATTATTTTATTATTAAAATATATTTTTAATTCACTTTTTTATATATAATCATTTAATAATATTTAAGAAAATCTAATAAGGACTCTCCAATAATGTTGTTTTTAGTAATTCAGTGTCAGAGCAGTGCACATTTACGGCAAATCTATTCAGTATTTGTATCAGCATAATATAATATGGAGCATTTGAATACAAAAAAAAAGAATAAATGGATGTAAAATATATTTTATGTTGATATCTTGTGATGGAAGTGTAGAACAAGGAAGCTGTTACTAAAATCAGACATAACTAGAAAAACATTCTTTGCTTTGGATATTATGTTAACTACTCAGACGTCATCTCCGACCAATCCACGTGTATCTTTTCACGCCAGAACTTTACATTATTTTTCTACCAAACTTTTCTAACAAAATTTAATACCATTTACTCATTTATTTATTTATTATTTCCAAAATTTATGGTCGAATTTGCTGCCAATCAATGGGAATGAGTATAGAAAGAAGTCTCTCCGAATTTCTGCTTATTACAATAATTTCTATTAAAGAAAAAAATTATAGGAGTTCTGGATTTTTGTTCCGTAATTTACTCTGAAATTTCAGTATCTGAAACTGACTGCTAATAATACGACATTTAAAACATAAATCATTTCAACCAAGGGAATATGAATTTCACCAACACTACTTGATGGGAAAAAACTATTATAGGTTAAGAGGTTTGCAAATTTAGTTAACCAACACAGAATTTGAATAAACAGAAACTTAGCCTGGAAATCCACGAATGCAGCATATCAAAAATTAATGGAAACTTCTTTCATGATTAAACTTTAAAGAGCGGATGCTTCGTAGAAGAAATTTATAAGGAGAAGATTTTGTTGGTGGCAAGAAAGTTGTGCACCTTAAAATAGTTAAAAAAGAAAAACTAAATGATATAAAATAATTGAACCTTTAAAGCGAAACTCCAAAAGAGTTAAAAATATATATATATATATATATATATATATATATCTAAAATGCTTACCGGAACGCTCGTAATTTTGTATAAAAAAAAATAGTACAACCAATTTTGAGATATGGAATGATTCAACCAAGAAATATTTTAAAAGGATTAAGAGAACGAGAGATGTGAACTGCCGACAAAACATGAGGAGGTGAGAACAAGATTGTATTTGACTAGATTATCTCAAACTCCAATCTCTTTTAACCTTTGTTTAATTACTTTTTAAGTACTTAACATACGATTAACGCTTGTCCGTAATCTCCACGGAACGTCCTCTTTAATTAATCATATCATTATAATAAGTATCTTCGCGTAACAATTAAATAAATAATAAACATTGCCATCCAAAAAACTTCTAAATGTTTGAACTTAACTAAAAATATAACATCTTTAA